>DWLS01000174.1:0-37777 GCA_018246255.1 Pachliopta kotzebuea | reverse complement strand
ATCAGCGAAATATCAATAAATTTAATTTCCTTCATTTAAGCTATTACATAAAAAAATAAGTTTACATAACGATGATCTATTGGAGAGGCCTACGTTCAGCAGTGGACTGCAATAGGCTGAGATGATGATGATGATGAACGATGATCAAGTAATAAATAAAATTACTAAGATAACGAGAATTTCTCTCAATTAATTTTTATGAACTGAACAAAAATTTTAACTAGTACCTCATTTTAATGGGCATCTGTCATACCTACAGTTGAATATCTCGTTCATTTCCTTTCTTAGTTGAAAAAAGCGATTATAAATAGTGTACCAGAAAATATATCGTTTTTAGGAATATTCTCAGAACATTGAACAAGTTTTTCATTAGTTAATAATAAATACGTTTACTGTGGAATAATTTCTCGATCCTAAAAATTCATAGCTGAAACCGAAGCGGATCATTTTCTACAGTAATGCTAAATCCACAATAGCGTCGTAAAAGTTACGAGAGCGCACTAACGCAAGTGTTAGATAAAAATGCATTGAAATTCGTTTTACGGCATAACCGACAATATATGTAATAAATATTCATGCAAATATCCACACATCCTGGATTCCGTTTAAAAAGGAAAACAGGAACGCGGATAGATTATGCGGATAGCGCGCCGCCGACGGACATATCATATCATTATGTTATCGTTACTTAACCATTAGAGGCTATTAAATTTTTGTTATCATTAAGACATTTAAATTATTGCAAATACAATGTTATATTTTAATATTTTTATGTTGTTTCACACATTCTATTAAAGTTTTTGTTATTTTAACAAACTACAAAAGCTTACAAGGCCACCCAGTTCCTGAATCCCATTTACATAGTCTTTGGGATATTATGATTACGCATGCGCTTCTTGCGGGATACGTAATGATATTATGTAATGTTATACACTTATGGCAAGGTAATATTATTAGTCCATAAGTAATATTATTTATTACGATATACTTAGTTCTTATAAGCATTAAGTCTCCTTTTCTCAACAAGTCAACCAATGAAGCGGAGAAATGCTGGGGTAGGCGAAGACAAACATTCTAAATTTAAACACAAGTTAACAGTACACTTACGTATATGGGTTGTATAAATGAAGTCCCTTGAATTGATTTACGTTAATACATATTTTTTCAAAATCAACCCATTAAAAAATATATGCAAAGCGCTCTAAAAAAATCCAATTACACTTTATATCATTTGGAATTAAATGTGGGTTTATAAGGTGTCTGACAATAGAAACAAAAGTTCCAAAGAAAATTCGTAGGTAAAAAATATTAATGTAACCTGAAAACTCCTGTTTTAAATTACAACTTTTAAGCTCAGTCACATTATATTTATAACTTCGTATGAATAATTAATACTTTACAATAAAACAAACTTCCCCGAACAGATTAATGAAGATAATGAAACAATACAATGCGATAAAGAAAAATACTTTCACACAAACTCGACATAATTCATTACAGATTATTGCACTTACTATTGAAATCGGTGAAAAAAAAAAGTATTATTGACAATGAGGAACATAATTATTATAATCACGGTGCAGAAATGCGGAGCCGGTTTCCACCTGAGTGTTACAATGAATACAAAGTACATCACCGTCAAAGCACCAGCAGATTTCATTATTCGTGTTAATCGAAATGAACCTGATGTTGAAAACAATCGGCGGGGTAGCGCACGACGCCTACCTTACTTTCCAATAGTGATGAGCTTAATAAAGCTTCTTCTAAGCAGGAAAAGAATTACCTCAAATATTTCAACAATAACTAAAATGTTTTAATAAAGTAATACTTTAAAAAATAACAAATTCAAAGATATTAAAACATTTCACTGTATTTATAAGTTTTTATTACTAAATGTAGTTCGTTAATGATTACTATTTATACCAATGTGTAATTTGTTATTAGATATTTTTTTCATATCATTAGCATCTAAAGCAAGTTATTTTTTAAATGACGTGATTTATTATCAATGTATTTTACATATGTTTATTTTCTACTAGGTTCTAGTCAAACAAACATCTTACTTTAAGGTAAGTTCCGAGTATGCATGTAGGCATTAAGCCCTATTTATGTACGTTTTAAAAGTATAATGAATTCGAAACAACAGAACTAGTGTTCATTCTTCGCTAGGTGGAGAGGCAGATGAAGAAGAAGATTGGCTTAGGATGCCATTTATTATAATATTATATCAAATACCAAGAGAAGTTAGCTAAATAATAAACCGAACTGTAAGCTGTAATTGAAAAGCTGTAGATACTCCGTTATGAACATGAATTCAGAACATCCACCACCTCAATTCTTCCATGACTATTTATAATAAATCCGTGAAATAGGGATTATTAAAAGTCATTTGATTTACAAAACCATCGATAATAAGTTTAAAGTGTCACAGACTTCCCCATACAGCTGCTTTAAAGGCACGATTTTCATGTCCCCCGCCACGTGTGCGCGGCGCATACACGACCTAAGCCTACACCCTGAATTTTTGATTAGTAAATAAAATTATTCTTTGTTTTCACCCTTTCTATTACTAATCGGTTTATACGCACGCTTTTCAACGCGTGCCCGGTGACTCGGCTGAATTTAAATCGATATTAATTTTCGATATCCATACGAACAACAGATAGCTTGCGATACTTTTTATTAGACGAAGCGACAAGACATTCAAAACGTTCAATTGATCCTAAATGATATCATCATTATCAACAGACAGAGGTCTACAGCTGAACTTAATGTACCTGAACGAGCGTATCACTTGCTATCAGGTGAACATCTTTGTAGTCCTCATCAAGTAAAAAACATGGTCCTCCCACAAAGCTCTAACCAGATTGTATGTGACAGGGTCGCCAATAACATCGCGGCACTTAGATTAGACAGGTAGTAAATAAAACTGCGCACGTATTTTATTAATTATTTATCTGATGAGACGAGCAAAGCATTTACTTAATAATAAATGATACGCCTGCCCATAACAAATTGGCGCTGATTAAGATGGTATACACAGCGCCAAATTGTGCTCGTCCCTAAAAGACATGATGTTAAACTCATTACCGTAGTAATTTCACTAACTTACAGCACCGTAGAAACCGGAAGATAGTAATATTTACGCACTACAGTTAGGTAGCAGAAACAGGAGCTGCGCTGATACCTATATGTTAGATGGTCTCCGGAACCTAGTGCTAGTGACAAACTGAAGTATTCGAACCGCAACATAGTAATATTTGTACACTACTATTTACCAGCATTATAGCGGTGGTGGTAACCATACAGATGGTCACAAAAACAATCGACAATTTCGTCGGAATTATTAAAACAAAACGGACGGTTAACTTTCGGCATCTCTTTATAGATAATCATTGATCAAATAGGCTACATTAAAAGGAAGGAAACACTCGATAAAATCAATTTTACCGTTACTTTGTTTGATCACGAGCCGTATTACCTTAAACTTTATGTTGAACTAAATAATATCGATTAATAATTTTTTATAACAAATAGAGCCGCGATTGAATAGAAAAAAAAACAATACTGTATCAATAGCAACATAACGTACAGTACCTTTTTTCTTACGGATAATTTTTGTTTTTAAAGATACCAAAGTTTTGAAAAAGTATCTTTTTGAGCCTTATAATTAAACATGACTGTCTAGTTTAACTGATAATCATAAAAGTAACACCGCTCCTTGTCTTCTAAAATTAATATTATGTTTTCACAAGGTAACCAAAATTACTTACCATCACGTAAACGTAATCCATGCTTTGAGGCCTCGTCAAAAAAAAAAAAGGGAGTTAAAGTGTTAATAGTTAAGTTATATTAATCGTTGAACCGATGGACGTTGGAGACTTGAAGTACTAGAATGGAGATTAAACACCAGAAACAGCTTTAGTAGAGCCGCCATTAGGTAGACTGACGAAATCAAAACAAGCTCTGGGAGCCGCTGGGCAAAAATAACAGAAACATTGTTTTAAGCAAAACATTAATAATAAATTAAGTTCAGTAGTGAACATCCATCGGCAAAGACGATGTATGCCCTATATAATTAATAATAAATAAGATAGTGCTCGTATATGTGAAAATTACGTCATCTGTATCATTCACAGTGTAAACAGTAAACAAACAAAATGCTTACACAAACAATGGGAATCGTGAGAGAAACAGGTGAAGTGGGTGCGCCATATCTAATCTTATACACAATAAGCTGACATTTTCACTTTAAAAGGCAACAGTTAGGTCGCTGGCAACATTGCGAATTATCCTTACTCGTAGTTATTCTATTAACGCAGCCATATACTATAAGGTTTTACGATCAGCTTAATTAAAAGTAAAAGATAGAGTTTCATTGCTAACTTTTTTTTCACAAATTTTTTGACATAAAAGCTTTGTCTTCTTTTACTGAAGTGTAATTTCTATTACAGCGGTTTGAAAATAAAAGATTGAATTGAATTACGTCAGGATAACCAACCATAACAACACAATAAATTATAACAGAAACACTTAAGAATAAGATCATAATTAACCCTTATAAAATGTCAACGACATCTCAAAGATACGGTGGACCGACGATATGGTGAAGGTCGCGGGAAAAGGCTTGGTGCTGGCAGCTCAGGACCGTTCCATGTGGTGATTTTTGAGAGAGAGGCCTATGCTCAGCAGTAATCGCTATCCGGCTGATAACGAATGTCTCGACCTCCTAAATCACCTGTTACTGAGATTCCTGCAGTATTAGAACCTATAGTCAGTTTGTAGCATCTAATGCAGCGGATCTAATTTCTTAAGTATTCTTACAATATTTAATTGTAGGACACATAATAAAACGATATTTTGAGAAAAACAAGCGCATTGTTCACGCCATGGCCTATGCTGAGTGGGTTCCTATTTGCACACATTCCGCGACACATTCAATCTTCTAGTATTTTATTTTGTTTTGTTTTGTTGTACTTGTTGCTGTGTGTCGTAATTTGTGTGCAAATAAATATTTTCTATTTGTATTTCTATTTTAGATATAAGGTATATTACTTCGGTAATCATACAAGAAAAAAGTGTGAGGGCCTACATTAATTGTTTCCAATTTGTATGAAGCTGAACTGTCCCTGCGCTGCCGTTGCATAGATCTTCTATTTTGACGCAATAACCACCTCCGTATGCCCGCTAATGCTCGTTAAAAAGTAAAAAATATAACAAGTGACAATGACAAATGTCCAAATCAATTGTAATATAGAGTTGTTTTTTTTTTTGGATTTCAATAGGAAAATATCTAATACCTCAATAATTGATGGCGTGTTTGGATAGCACGGTATTATATGCCTATACCTTAACCTCAAAACCTATTTATGTTCCTTCGACAAAACAACAAAATAACTTGTATAGGATATTTCAAAAACATAACTTGAATCATGACTAATGTACTATTAAAGATTGTAATATTAAATAAATCTATAAAGAACAATGTTGAATACACAAGTTTTAATGCCATCTTCTGACTTATAGATAAATTACTGAATGTATTTAAGAGTTCATCAAGGCATTCTAAGTTACTTCCAACATAGAATTTTACTTACATTGATTCATTTTAATGTTAGTCTTAGACCAAAGATGGCGCTTAAACATTTTTAATTTTAAATTTATTCTTTCTAGAAAATATATTAAATGGCAATCAACAATTTTATTTTATTTAACTTGCGATTGCTATCAGACTAGAAACTGGTATCTCTCTTTAATAAATTTTACACTTGTTCATTTGACTATACTTGCTGCTTAAATTATTGTACAAATTGTGAATGTATGACAAATAAATCATACATTGAAAAGACATAACATTATTAACTCAAAAGTATAATTTTTATTATCTGTGTAATATATTACGGCGTTCATCATCTTATTACCAAATTAAGTTCTTCTTCTTAATAATAGAAGTCTTCTCTCATATTCGAGTGTATGAAATAATATTAAATTGCACATTTTGATAAGTTGGTCGCAGTGAAATCTAAAACAATTCATTGCATTTTTATTAAATCACAACATTTTTAATTACTTTTTAATCTACTAATTAGTACTTATATTTTTTATTTAAGGAAACGACGAGGCGATCATTCACTAGCAAATGATGATAAGCATACTCATAAAAATGTGGTGCTAGTTAATATGATATGCATTACATGACATTTTGTTAGTCGCTTTGAGTTAAGTTTAGTTGACCCAGTAATTTCACTAGCTTAAAACGCCATTCAAACCGGAACAGACCAATGTTGCCATATAGATTGTCGCTGCGGTAACACCTCTCTAGACCGTCTATAATCTATATAGTAATAAAATAGTCACTATTTTACAGAACATTCTTAAAAAAATATTTAAAACAATTTTTGAATGAAACTAACCTAGATTGTATTGACAATTACGTGTATACATTGCACAGACGTCTGGAAAAATATCTTTTCTTCGGTGCCGTACATCCATGCCACATACAACACCATCAGAGTATTTGCATGTGCTGGCCCGCCAACACCAATACTTTTTGAGGGTCGGGTGCCTGTTAATCTGAATCAAAAATAACACAAATTGGTGAGAATTTTGCCTTTTTTAAAATTATGATACTGCCTACATGACTATAAATTTGGACAATATTAAAACAAAGAGATCCTATATCAGAAATATTATTATAGTTCCAATATATAAACACTATTTAATTCTTAAAGAAAAGACACAATATTACGAAATACTTTATTTATTTCACATTTCTCCTATAAAAACAAAAGTTTCATCCATATTGTACATTCATTGTATAATTCTTTTAAGTTGATTCATTATTGTGATCATCATTTATTCTCTTATCATTCTCATCGTTTTCTGTTTCTACTGCAGACATATGACCATTGTCTTCATTATAATAGCTCGACTGAGGATCATCATTTTCTTCTACTACATCAGCCATGTCTGACTTAGGATAGACATTGATCTCAATATTCCTTTTCGGTACTATAGTGTCATTCGAAACCTCTTTTTCTTCTGAAATGACATTTGGTTCCCGCCTGTCGCCTTCTTTATACTCATTATTTCCTTCTTCCCGATTATTAATTTCAATTTTTTCTTCACCTAATATAACAACATTCTTTACTTTATTTTTACTTATTATTTTACCATATTAGTTTATAGTAACCCTACGATTTTTTTAAATCTGATTTTTGTTTACCTTTGTTTAAGTTTATTTCTTTAATGTCAGGCACGTCATTTACTTTACTTTTCTCATTACCGACGGGTTTTGGTTTATGCTTAGTTTTTTCCGGTTTATTATGATCGTGTTTTAATGGCGGCAATGATTTACATTTGTCCAGAGGTGTTTTTACAAAATCTAAAACATTTTTATCAGTTGCAGAAAATCCATTAAATCCAAAAATGATTATACAAATATCATATACATAAGTTTTAATTACATTAAGTACATTATAAAAAGCGCTCACCAGTTTTTTTTAAACAATTATATTCTTTTATATCGCAAGTGTCGAAGAATCTGCGTAAATTACCTTTTGAATCAATACCACACTTTTCTGCAGCATTATGAACACAAATCTTGGCATGATAACACGCCTGATAAAAAAACATCGTATTTAACAATAAAGTTCTATTTATAAAATATTTCTTCATGTGTCATTAAAAAACGATAACGATATTTAACCTTTAAGTAAATCATCGACTTTAGGGTTTGGTTTTATTCGTAGGTCAACTGTACGATAATGATTTATCAAGTAACAATTTCGTCTTCATCATCATCAGCCGATGGATTTCCATTGCTGTACATAGTACTCCAAAATAATGGCTTAACTTGTTTAGTTAGTTTTCTAATAGTTATAATTAGTGTTCTAATAGTTATTTGAATATCAATAATTAATATTTCGTAATTAAAATATATTTTGGTTAAATAAGTTTGTTAATTAGAACATTTTTTTACCCGTCCCTCTGGTTCGCTGAGGCTTGTCGATAAATGGGAAACAAAAATCAATGCCCATGCCGTACCTGGGAATTTAAAAAGGATTCTCATTTGTTAAAATACATATTATTCAAAGTTACTACCAGAGAAAGCATAGTACCTATAAATAAATTTGTGCGAACCATTGTTATATTACAGTGTATGTTTGGTTTATATTGTTTTTATGTTTCACCATTATTTTAAAATAAATTCAAACGATAATTTTTTTTATAGCACCTTTATTTTTATAGTAAAGTTATTACTTGTTCGTTTCTATTGAAGATTATTGATATATTTGTGACTTAGAGATAGAATAGTTCACAATAGTACTTTATGTCTTAATAACGCAAGATACATATGGAACTACACAATTTTTATGCAACTTGAGATTAATTTGTTACCAACAATTTTTGTTATGGCAGTTTTCCAATACACTTTCCTAATGATCTTGGTAATCGTTGGGAATTATTTTATTGGAACTATTGCTCAGTTAAAGACAAAAGTATAAACAATTTTAAAGTTTAATAAGAATTTTTTTGTTTCAAAGTAGTAGCTTTATAGAAATTGTGGTAATAAAGAAGTTCTCATTTCCAGAAAACATGTCTCGATGCATTTGTATGTGTTCACACTAAGAAACGTCTCTGTGGTTTAAATCCAACCACAACGGAAGTAAGGAGGTTTTTAGACTATTGTGACCTTTTGGAATTTAATTGCGAATACAAAACAAGTAAGTTTCGCGATTTTGTATGTTATTAGTTCATCTGACATCATAAGCGTCCTTAAATATAAAATGTCATGTTTTCCCTTATCATAATATGCTAACATTGACATATAGCAGATATTAACATTAGAAATGAAATGATCACGGTAATGTAATCAACAATAACGAACAGAACTTCTAAAGAAAATAGTTTTTCTTTTCTTCAGTGTTCATATACGACCACTGGTTGAAAAAATAAAAGTCAAACATAAAACAAATTCTTCCTATTTTCAGAATTTATCGTAACGAAGCAACAAAAATGTAAACATGTGCCTCCGATCTAAACATTGAATCACAGCACAATATTCATTGTCCCATCGCTAATACATTCATGAACGAGACACTTCGGATCATGCATGTATATATACATATGTATATAAGGTATTTTAGGAAACAATAGACAAAGTTTGTAAATATACTTAGCTAGGCGGAAACCAATTCTGTTGTCATTTCTAATCAAGCCTTGAACGAACCTGGTCAACGGAAGAAAAAACGAAATGGGGCTTAAAACAATTGGTATGTTCACTAACACAGCACTCCTCATTAATTACTATATTGTATAATTCTCTTAGGCTATTAATAAGTTACGAAAATTTAAATTTTAAGGTATTTACTATTTTCAGTGGTTTTATTCGCCTGCGTGGTTATAACAATCATAATGGCACATGGGCCTCCATTAGAGCGTGATAACGAAGATGTCGTAATGGGGCGGAAGGTAAAAAAAGTAATGCGACTTTCTAACTTTTATTTTCATTTTTATATACTATTTGTTAATTAATAATTACAACTACCATTTAGTAAAAAATAAAACTATTTTTTAATAAATAAATATCTATGTATCGCAAAAACTAATTCGGCTGCTAGGCAATTATGTACAATAGAACGAGTAAATTGATTTCCGTCTGATTTTTAAGACTATTGTACCATAGGTTTGTATCAAGACAAAACACAAAGTGTAACGATAATAAAAAAATGTGTGTTGTCTCTAATATTTTTCCACGAAATAAAATATTGCTTTACTTTATAAAAACAAACAAATTTGAATTTTCCACGCGGAGGCATCGCGTTCAATTTCCATGTTATTAAACTTTTACCAGTATCCCAACGAACTAAAGTTGTTTATTTTCAATACATTTACATATAGACATTGTGTTATAAATAATTTATTTTTATTCAAGAATATTTCTCAAAAAAAAATTAAGTTTATACAATATAAAACACCCCATAAAAGAGTAGAAACAAAATTAATATTAAACGTAATTTAAGTAACGTCTACAAAACGCTAGGGACACCCACTCTCATTCTTGTTCATTTTTCGTTTTAAGGTAACTTGAACTTTAACATTATGATGCTTTTAAATTTATTTTTCATATTAGTTTACCAAAGTTTTCTTATTCAGACCGGTCCCTGAATATTTTTTATTTCTTTGAAAGGAAATACTTATTACTTATTTGAGATACAAATGAAACTCTATGAAATTGTTAAAGATCTCTTTAATAAAATGGAATTAGATGGGAGCTAAGTGGTGCAGTATGGCCAAGGTGTGCAACCACGATCGGCTGCCGGTGTGCGGCGTGAACCATGCCGGTGATATCATGGGATTCAGAGACCTCTGCGATATGTTTGACTTCAACTGCATTAGACGAAGAAGTTAGTATAAACACAAATAATTTAAAATTACATACTTACCAGTATCCCGATGATAGTAAAATTAATCATAAAAAAAAATCACAAATGTATTCATGAAATCATCTTCTTGCAATAATCAGCAGCAATATTTGGTTTATTTGTAGTAAAATTTTTAAATGCCATCTTTTTTCAGATTACAAACAGACCACGTGTCCGGAGGACAAATCTGTGCTAAGCGTGTCACGAAGACCGAAAAACAATTATTATGACGACTAATTTCATTCATCATATTCATGAACAATTTTTCCTTTATCATGTATTAATGTTAACTATTGTATAACTAAATAATATCATTATATTCTCAAAACATAAATATTTAAATGTAACATTATTTCTATAAAAAATAAAAACATGTATTTCTTAATGTGTCTTGTGTCTAGTATTGTTTTACACGGAAATAAAATAATACTTCATGATTATATATTTAATTATGTCGAAAAACAAACTATCTAAAACAACGGCGTTATTATTTCTTTTTATACCCACATAGAAGTAAGGTAATTAAAAAAATGTTTAAATCTATAGATAAAAAAAAATGTTAAGCTTTCAAATTGTTTAATGTTAAGCTATCTAGACAAATATTTCATTTGATTTAGTGCATCTGTTATATACTACTCTCAAGCGTGTCTCTACAGCGATTATTAGATCTTTTGCTTAATTAGTTAATACTTAAGAAACAGTATAAGAATATGTACTACTGTAGCTACTCTACCAGTACTAGAAGATTTCCTTACTTGATAAATATACTTTCTAAGACTTTTATCATCTTCTTAAAATAAATATCTTTTTTATACGTATACACTACTTATCAGGTGACAATCTGATTAAAAATTATCAGGCAGCCTAACTATATTTCTAATTGTAAGTTCTGTTGTAATTAATTCATTTTAAAAGGAAAAAACTAATTACGTCATCTTTGTTATATACTCTTTACATATATATTATAAGTAGTGTACATAATTCTATCTAATAATAGATATATACTTCAATAACTGAGTCATCTTTAAGGTCTATCAATGTACAAAAATATAACAATGCTTTTATGGCGTATCACGAATTCGTGGTATTTGTGCAAGTATCAATATTATGGACATATTAGCATTATTCTTGTCTAAGTTTGTGAACCTGTATCCCGTTATTGTTATACAAAGTAAGGGAGTTTCACTATTACTTGTGAATCTCTGATAGAGACAGACAGGCAATTTTCTTTACTTATCAACTGCAAATCTTTTACTGCGACCGATGTATACTTTGCCAATCAGTGTTACTTTCTTTTTTTTCATATCAGGCTTGCATTCACATCTTGTTGGAGACCGAAGCCATCTGGTAAGTTAACAATAATTTTTTTTTCTAACTAGTAAAGTATATCATTATAATATAGCAGAAGACATGTCCATCACAAATGTACTAAGACATATCACTTAATTTACAAAAAACATTAACGGATTCCCAATGGAAACTAAAATTATAAATTTCATAAGAAATACTTACTACGCAGAATATAATTCAATTCTAAGAGTTTTATTTATTCTTTTTATAGAACTTACTTTGTAGTCAACTGCATATTATTATCTTTTTAAAAATTATCATTTAATTCTGCTTAATCTATAAAAAGTACCCTACAAATATACTTAGTTCTCCTCTCAGGACAACCTTTAAAAAGAAATGTAGAAAAGCTCTTGTTGTTTTGGAAGCATGACTAAAACCAGAAAATTGTAATCATCAACCTAACTTTTTTAAAATAATAACAAATTATTTCTAGTAATCGAGGTAGGCCAAAGTCCAGCAGTGGACATCAATCAGCTGATGATGGTGATGATAATTCCTCATAAACTCAATGAGAACTTTTTTGGTAAACAAATGAAGAAATGTCTAACAAGACAAAGAATAAATTAATATTTATAGGAAAAGTTATTGAAGGAAGGAAATGCTTAGAAAATAATTTAGATGTGGAATTATACAAAAGTTTTAAAATAATCATTAATTATTTTTTCAGACCGAATTAAAGAAACTTTGTGACCACGCGTACACCTGCTTTCATGATACGGTTATAATCTGTGGAAAATCTGTTAACGAAGCGAGAACTTTCATAGACCTCTGCGATTTGTACGAATATTCCTGCGAATACAGCATGGGTAATATATAAGAAAAAATTTTATTATATTCAATAACAATATATTTCTTTTAAACAGCTGTTCAACAACCCGAGTAGATCCTTAACCTGTTAGTAAGTATAATTGAATACCATAGTTACAGAATGTTTCCACAGGACCACGTTAAGCCTGTCATTTCAAAGCTTTTTAGTCTCTTCATCCTAATAATTTCACTAAATACACCGCCCTTTAATTCAAAACTCAGCGTCATTTACACGTGGTGTTTGGCAGCAGAAATAGTCGCAAAGATAATAATTAGCTAGACTTTCTTCAATAACAAAGACTTACCATTAGCTTTGCTTTTTATTCTAAGCTATTCACGAGCATAATTACAGCTTTGCTAATTATACATAAAATTTTATTAAAATCAATACAGCGGTTATAAAAACATGATTTATTTTAAATTCATTACATACTAAAATATTATGTTATGTATCAGTTTAGTAATTTTTTTGCAATTAATATCACACAAAAGTTATTTTATTAGTTTTCAGGCACGTGAAAGAAGATGACGGTGTTTGTCCCAATCAAAAGGAACTAGGACCTGGTGTAGGTTAAAAGTAAACAACTGATTTTATTTATTATTGATATACTTATATTACACTACTGGCCGGCAAGAAGGGACCAATGAAAAATCTGAAAAACAAACATGAATTTAACATATATGAAAAACAATTAATCAGTATTAAATAAAAGATATAAGTACTTACTGTATTTCCAATAACAATTAACCTGCAGCATATGACACACGTCATCAAATTTGCCATAGCCAAAATTATCATCATAGCCACAAACAGGGGAATATGTTCTGCGGCATAATATAGCCACTCCGCACCAAGGGCTGATTTTTTTGTCATCTGACGGATTAGCCACTATCGCCGGTTTTGATCCGAAGGACCTTCGAGACGTTAACTGAAATAAAAATAGATCTTATGTCCGAGAACGGTGATATCACGTTGGCTTGATAAGGTTATTGGATTATTTAGCCTAAATATAATAAAAACTATTTGCTAGAATCATTTTAGATAATCAACAGAACAGAAAGTAAATAAGAGAGATGATAAAGTAGGAAATAAAGAAAAATCGTTTACATAAATAAATTTATTAATAAAAAAGATAAGCTTGTTGGTTTGTGTTTTGATTTTGTTTAATTTGGTTCTTTTTCTACAATAGCAATAGGGTCTGTTTGGTTTTTTATTTGATTTAATAGAATATTGCCGAATAACATTCCGTATTTTGTAACATTTCTCCCCAGCTTTACAAATGGATGATCTGGTTGCTCATCCTCTACATTAATTGGTCTACGTAGCTGATGTACCTCGACTTTTTCAGGCATATTTGGCTTCTCTACATTGTTGCTCAAATTTTCGAGCAATTGTTTAGTCGTTTCTCCATTCTCCTGCATCATTTTTATGAGATGCTCCAGCGCTTGTGTATGTTGAATCAATTTATCTTCAACAAACTCTTTAAATTGACTATTACTTTGTTTTTTCTTAGTTGAATCAGTTACTTCACGTTTTTGAATTTTCTGGCAAAATAATCAAAAATCGTATTCTTAGGAAAAAATGTTATGGTTATATGTTAAGGTGTTTAATAAAAATTTATGCTCACTGTATTTGGTTCCACTGCATAAACTAAGACATCATCTAATTTTTCAATTTCGATAGAGCTTGATATTAACATTGAAACGACTGCCACTGCAATAATTTGACACTTAACATAAGGCAATAAAATCGTAGGTATCTTTTTTATACAAATTTTATTCTTACCAAGAATTATGGTCCTCATGGTGTCCGTCCGCTGTTTAGGACGTTCTTCGATTAAATTAGAGTGTACAAGAATTGCAACTTATAGCGGCAATGATTGTAAACTATTTCAAAATAGTTTTCATACTTGGAAACTATATATTTATATCATGATAAAAAATGCACAATGTTACATAAATATTGATATTAATAGCAATACTCAAATAATTTTTCTGATCTCTTGCATATTGTTACATCATAAAAATCTTTCAATGAATGAATAAGGTATTTGACCATCCCAAATGCTACTTACGACACGCTGATTTATAAAAGAATAATGATAATAAATTAATATCAGTTAATACTCACTTTTACTTTAAAAGAAAATCAAATTTTCTAAATCCTAAACCGAAATAAACTCTGCATAATTTTATTAGATATGACGAAGACCACATCTAGCTAGCTACATGTACGTACCTGTTTTAGAAAATTTTGCTTAAAAATAATTGGTAAAAAAGGGACTAAACAATAGATAACTATACTTAATTTCTGTAATATTTATAAGAATTCATAAAGAAATATCTGTAACAAAAGCTAAAACATTAAAGTACCTAATCACGATCTTAATTTGCTTTCAATTTATTTTTCAAATTACATCGCGAGGAAAAGGTCAACCTGAATTAAGTTAAACAACGAAAATAGGTTTTACTGTTTCAACAAAATTAAATTATGCGTAGTGACCTGATAAAGGTTGGCTTTGGGTTTTGTTATTTTCATAACTTCAATGTACCTTAATTAATATCTCTTGGAAATATGTGATGAAAATAGAAGGAAAATTCGGCACGCAATTTCATATTAAAGAAATTAAATATTTTAAGTATACATTAAATTTTTAATATTTTAAAGATAAAATTTGGTATCTGAACTTCTATTCAATTTTAAAGTATTTGTTAAAATAATATACGTATCGATCAAAAACTTCGGTAAATAATTTCAAGTATCAAGATTATTTAGTATTAGAAAAGCCTATGTGATTTATTAGCTCAAAGTGATTGAATTATGAGCGTTCGACACGCATTTTTATTAATAAATTGTTCATTTAGACGTGTCGTATTTGTTATGCTCTTTAAACATTACAAATTATTTTTTAAAAAAAAATAATAATAAAATAGTTTAAGAATACGATCTTATTCCTGTCTCAACAGGTACATAAACGACATTTTACCACGTATTTTTTGACAAAACACAAAGATACTTTACGGGAAGACGTTTTGTTATACTAACGTTATATTTGAAAGAAATATTATAATAAGAAAATTTATATTCTCATTTTGTTAATATATAAAAAATAATATGTATATTATACTTAATATTGCTGTACATTCTGAAGTCATTTGGATTAAGTTGAGAACTTTACCGTTTTAATAGTCAGGGAAGAATCCACGTTCATGACAACAAAGTTTTATAAAGTTTCTCCATTAAGCTTGAAATAAATTTTATATCGTTAGGAATAATATAATAAATTCATAGCGAATGAATTTGTATGCAATAGTTTGTTGAAATATAAACATAACAAGACTTTTTAATAACATTTTTACGTTTGTATAGAAACACGTAAAACATTGATTGCAATCGAAACCGTTTGCGCTTGCGTTATAAAACTAGTTCACGAACTTTACGATGCAAAAGCATTCGTTCTTTATATTTCATTATTACTACCTAATATTATTTTAATAAACCAAAAACTATTAATTCCATGGAAGGATGATTTCAATATGTTTATTGCTTTTAGTAAGTAAGCATTGATTAACTTTTTCCATATTGTCTTTTTAAAATTTCATCTTATCGCTTTATCGTCTTTTCAAAACGATAAAGTTTTTTATTATTAACTATACGTATAAATTTTTTTTTCTAATAAACCAAAAAAATCACCCAGTTTTGCTAGTGAACATTTGTTTTATAGCATTAATCACGTAAATTTATTGAATAGGATAAAAAGTTAAATACTACTTGGAATCCAGTAGTAGGTTATAAAAAACAGGAAAGAAAAAATTCTTACGACTTTTTACAGTAATCGATTTTATGGTTTCGAAGATAAGACAATTAAACCCGTCTACTTGATTTATATATCACAGTACTAATAATTTTTTGTAAAAATTTTCAGTCATGCTGTTATTCACAAGTACTGTAAAAGGACACAGCGAGTCGATAAAGGTATATATATATATACATTTGAATAATTGGAACTACACTAGACTGTCTACCTGGTGAAGGTCGCGAGAAACCGCTGAATGCGGACGCATAAAGACTTGACTAATGACAATTATGAAATGTGTTCTATTGACATACTGATGTCGCTTACCTTTCTTCACTCAGACTGTGAGATTTAATTCACGGTTTAAATAACTTGCTCTGAAGTAAAATATATACACAGGTGTTGTCGAATAGATGTAACTTGCTCCTCATCACTTATCATCAGATGAACGTCTTGCTTACCTCATCGCTTGTTTATTTATTTTTGAATTTTTTATTAAATTTTCACTGATATTTTATTTTTATACAATCGGCATAGAACGAAGAGGAGTGCAAAATAGCAGATCTGTGTATCCATGACAAAGTACCCATGTGCGGAATCGACTCCTGCGGCGAAATGAGAACATTTATTGACACATGCGACATGCATGAGTTTAACTGCGACAGCAGAAAAGGTATTTTATATTGAAGCAGATGAATAATATCATAATTACCAGTATTCAAAAGTAGTGAAGTTAGCCTACACACATTGGTGGTAGGTCTGTTACTGGAGACCGTCTATGTAGATAGGTAGGTAGACCGCAGCTTTTCTGCGGCCAAACATATACTGCTGTGTCCCTACTTGTAAGACGTTGTAACTATTGAAATTACTTAAGTAACTATACTCATGAGCTCGTATTACACAACGTATTGCTGTGTATATGCATCACGTTGTTATGTATAGGTGTATCATTTACCACACAACATTTTAATTTTTCATTTACCATATATGCTTACTAAAAAGGATAAAAAGGACAATTGATAAAAAGCAAAATTATATACGAAAGTTTAATTTTTCATTTATTTAACAGATTTTAAACAACGTCCGATACACGAATGTTGGGTGACGTGTAAAAGGGGGCGATCGTTCAAGAAGCCCGAGTACCGTACCGACTGCAACCTTAACATTAAAACAAAGAGAGATAATTAAACACAAATATTTAATTTCTATCCTTAACATCAAAAAATTTTTTTTGTAATTTAACACTTTGTCTAAATTTAATTATATTAGCAATTTTTGTATTCAAAGCTGCATACAACTTAAAGGTTAATAATTGACTTTTAGATTAAAAAAGAAAAGGCCAAAATATCATTAAACAACCATCGCTAGTTACAAATTAAGATATAAGCTTAACCCCTAAAAAATGAAATTAAAGCTTGCTATCGAAAAGGAAAATCCGTTTAGCTTGGTGTCATGGGTTGCAAGTTCTGTTGCCAGATATCAACTAAATAAATTGTCATTAAGTATTTGCAGAACTTAGTGTTCTAATGCTAAGTTATGAAGTCAATAGGACACCAAGTACCTCCTGATGAGAATGATGAAATAATCAATAAAATTATTGAGAAATTAGTCAAGTCAATTTAGTCTTTGGATTCTCTCGCCTTATGTAAGAGGTATTTGCGAGTATGAAATTTTTTTTGAGACAATTTTGAGAGTAGGAGTTGTGACACATAAAATTTAAGTTATATATTTGAACATTAAAGTAAACATTGGAAACGTATAAGATTTTACCATATTTTATATGAGTGAAATAAGCCAACACTGAAATAAAAATTCAACACCAAATAGAATCTAGTAGTATTATGTGATATGTTGTCAACGATACCGTTTCTCAGTTTAGTAATAATAACAATGTTAAGGACTTGCAAAAGCCATGTTGATAGTGCTAAGGTAACTTACTAACCATTTCAATTTATAATATTTGGTAGTACACAGATGGCCATTAACTTCGTGTAAAGCATCCAGCTGCTGCCAGAACCCGTACAATATTTTGGCAAGCTATCGTGCGACAACCGTCTGCTAGGTTTACTGAAACCTACACAGTGAAGATCGCAAGAAAATCATTGGTTGTGAATAGCTTGGACCAGTTTTGCCGGATTTTTTTGGGGAGGTAGTTGGGTACAACAATAGGATGAATTGATGATGATGATAGTAATAATAATAATTATTTTACTTTTGATAAACATTAATATTAAACCTTGGCTTACGACAATTCATTGGAGAAGGTGCCTTACAATTTTATATTATTTAGCAAGTCAATGAACTGCAAAATATCGGTTTCGCCGAACGTGGGAGGGTTTTGTGAGGGCGTAGACGACTGAAACCTTTTATAAAGCGTACAAAGAAATCTAATATTTCTTTTCGTTTTAAGTACATATTAATATAAAGCACACAATACTTTAGTCTCTTGTTTCATAACAGAACGTGGGTTTATTTATTAATAGACTACAATACGAAAAAAGTACATTAGTACATAATTGAAATGACGAATACAGTTCTTAATGTTATTAATCATCATATTATTGATACATGTCTGTGAAAAGATCTGTCATGAATTTATCTATTAATTCCCAAAAACTGTACATCGTTAAAATTGAAATAACTTTTATTACGACATCGGGTTTATTTGGTACAATTTCCAACGGATGTCCTATACCGTGTGCCAAAAGGGGAATTCCAGTTCTCTAAAAGCGGGTTAAGTGCACTTACAGGCTAAAGTACGTACAAACTAGACGCCTTTTGTCTCTGCCTTGGTCCACTTTCACATTTACACTTTTTATCCAGAACTAAAGAAAAGCCACGGAAAGATGATGCTATTATTCCTAAATATATAACAAAATTAATAAATTTATTTCACAATTTGTTGCAAAAATATTCTTTGAGGACATCGAGATGCCAAATTTTATTTACTATAAAGTTCAACAATTACAGCAACATATATTCACATAAAAGGACAACTTAAATATTAAATATAAAAGTTGAATTATATTTTTTGTAACAAACATCAAAACACTTTTATTTAGGTACTACCTCTTCATCGCAATAGTCAAATATGAATTAATATAGGAAAATAATGTTTTTTATTATTATTATTATATAATTTCTACTCTTTCCTGATGTCATAATTTTTTAGCTTTTCTAACTTATATTTACATCTTTTAATACTTATGGTATCTTATCATCTACTATAACAAAACCTGTACATACACATATGTGTATAAAGTCATATTTAAATATTCCTATTTATATTATTAACAATATTACGTATTCCTTGACAAAATTTTATAAACTTATTTCTAACTAATTTACATTTTAATAACCCGTTTAAACTACCAGTACGAATTCTTAGGCCTTGGAAAACAATGTTGATAATGAGAAGTCATAACAAAAAGAGTTCTAAGTATTTTAAGAGATTTTCGATTGAGATTTTGAACTGAAAATACAAAACGTTATTTAAATGAACATCAGGAAGGAAGTTTCTTTTATTTATATTATTTTTCTTTTACTTTCTATTGTTCTAATAGTTATTTCTATTTAAAACTTTGTAATTGTTGCTGAATTTTAATACTTTTTCTGCAGTCATTACAATAGAAAAACATTAAAATGATATATTTATAAATGTTTTAAGCTAGAAGAGGAGTGCAATATTGCAGATATTTGCCGCCACGACCAAGTGCCGATTTGTGGGATAGACTCATGCGGAGAGATGAGAACATTTATTGACACATGCGACATGCACGAATTCAACTGTGATAGTAAAAAAGGTATTAAAAAACATAATTAATAACAAAGAATTAAATACATGTGAATATTTCTTCAAAACTAGTAACAAAAACGATAGAGAAACTTTCTTCCGTGGCGGTATCACCAAAGAATCGAAAACCTAGGCTCTTAAAGAAATATGTCGATAAAACCGTAGATTCCTGTACTATAAAATATAATACAATATTAAATTAGGAAAATCCGCTTTGAATAATAATATAAACAATGCGGATTTAGTTTACTGAAACCATGATTTATACGTCGTTTGCTCTTCAAAGTAAAGCTACCGCCCACTTTATAGTGTTACACGTGTCACGTTGCGCGTGTAACTCTTTGAAGGGTGAGCAAACTCTTCATAATTATTTAGAGACAATTTACCACTAAAATTAATATTGTCACTATAAGTTACATATTAATAATATTAGAAAAAGAAAAAATAAACAAGGTGTACACTCATACTTCGGATGTTCTTCATTGGATACAGCGCCATTCACATTGTAACAGAAATGTTTGCTTATTTGGCTGAAAAGGCGCTGCGTTTGTATCTTACCTTAACTATTTCCAGATATTCAATAAAAAGATACACATTTCAGACAATTTTAGCCTTTTCGGAATACCCTTAGAGCGCGATTTGTGCTGTTCTCTGTTTCTGATAAACGATGCTCTACTCGCAAACTCGCCAACCTAATGAGAACTATAGACTCCATATTAATATAATGCAAATAGCCTCCGCTCATAGTTCATGTTTAAATGGTTAATTTTGCGCCCACGCTTTCTCTTTAATATTATTCGTAGCTAATGTAGACCGTCATGTATGCATAACTTTTAGCTGAGTTTATAATGCTTAATTATGATATGTCACTTGTAAATACTAGATAAACGAAGGCGGAAATTAATTAAAATAAATGTCGAGGTTTGTAAGTGTTGTCCAATGATTAATTATTAAATAATAAGGTAAAACTACCATCTATACAATTTAACAAATAACTATCAATCATTAATTCATAGGTAATATGTAACAAAATAACGGCTTTAAACCACTTCTTTTTAATCACCAGATTTTATTCAAAAACCCGTGCACGAATGTTGGGTAACTTGCAAGCGAGGAAGAAGTTTTAAGAAGCCCTTATATGGAGAAAACTGTGACAAACAGAATCTAGTGTAAAAAAGAAATTTTATCGAATCAATTTTTATTACATAAATAAAACCGATAATTAATACGAAACAATAACTTACAATACGCACTTATTGCGTCGAGATCACTGTACGTATATAAAACAGACTTACATAAGTTATAACCAATAATAACTTACCGCTAAAATATCTATGACAAGAAAACAAATACATCAAACGTAAAATTAAAAAGGAGTAATTTATAATTACTGAATTATTTCTAAGGAAACGAAGAAAAACATTAGAATTAGTTTAAAAAACCAAATATAACGGAATTTAAAGTTAAGATTGTACATTAATTATAATAACTTATGACTTAGATTCACAACACAGATCATAATAAGTACTAAGGTACATAAGGTGACGTTAAAATTGGTGCGTATATTATTTACAGGTGCAAATGAAGGTAAACAGTGAATTGGGGTAAATATTTTCTAAAACTAACTCTAAAATTTAATCGATATAACTATACACAAACTTTTTTCATGCTTAATGTTAATATAGCCCAAGTAAATTAAGAATATATATAAATCCTATATTTCGTATGTTTTTCTTAAAAAAATTATCTAATGGATCTAACGTTATAAAAAAATTTATGAAAATATTAAATGTCGCAAACATAGTAACATAAATAACTTAGTTAAAACTATAATAATAAGTTTAAACTATGGTAACATTTTGAATTAACAAAATAATCAAATCAATTTTTCAAATTTAGATAAGCAGAAATTATTAACTTTAATGGTTATCCAAAAATCCGGCATTTTTCACAATCTTATAAATTCTTTCCCTCGGAATCTTTTCCGCTTCACGTTCTACCACCTGCATCTCCTTGTTGGTGAACCAAGACTCCTTCGCCAGACCCGCGGCAATAGCAGGATTATCATAGAAGCTTTTAGACTTCAAAAGTTCTGGTGGGAGGAGAGCCTCACTCGCTGCGTTAAGTTCCACAGCTGGATGAGGCTGAACAGCCGGTACAGACGGCTGTGCGTACTGGATACCGATTTGCTGCAACGGCTGTGTGAATATTAAACCTGGTCTTGCACCAGCCATTACGAAGACAGCAGTCATCAATATTAAGCTACGCATTGTGATCTGAAATGTAATAAACGATATATACTTAACAAAATATAACTTTTCTAATAGAAAGGTATTATTTTAATTCAAGTTAATATGAGAGCGTAAAATTTAAATGATGATTTATCTCCTTTATTATGAAAACTAAACCATCAATTATTACTTATATATAATTTAACAAATTTTCTTTTCACCGTGGTATAAAAACAGCAAAGTTGAAATGTCTTATACGTTTTACAAGTTAGACAATAAAGCGTCTAATAAAAGACCGTCTAGAAAACGTATCATAAAACTTTAAAGTACATTAAGATAAATATATTTCTTGAAAACACTCGGTATAGACGTCGCCAGAAAAGTTGCCAAGTTGGAATAAGATTAGACTTACTCGTATTTTACAACGACTTAAGTAGTTACACAGTACAATGCCATGAAATCAACAGGCACGAGTACAATGACTTTTTATTCAATGTAACCGTTATATTATACTAAAAGCATGATAACAGATGCGATTTTAATTTAAGATAAAGTCATATAATTGGCAAACATAAAATGACTTTATATCACAATTATTATGTTCCTCCTTTTACTAAGTTTACCTGAAGTGATACAAATATTAATGAAGGGGAAAGTTATTGGATAGTTTATTTATTGTTTGTTCACTTAACTTTCTAAAATAATTAAAGTACTATCATCTAATTAATAATACAGGTATTATTAATGCGGTAATTTAGTTAGCAGAAATAAATTGTTACAAGAAACGGAAACATCTAGTGTAATATAGTGAGTAAGACAATAAAATTTGAGCAATACAAAAAAATCTACGAAATTTGTTTTATTTTCTTAAAGGTTCTTACGAAAAGATGTCCAAAGAATATGCACCTATTTCATCTAAAATTATTCTCAATAATATAAAAAGCAACTGTTGTGATTACTATGTGACCTAAATACAAGAATACAATACGACAGTGCAAGAGACACTTTACATTTAGTTCTAGATGTTCCAGTTTCGGTTAAAAGAGTTCCAGGAAGTGTAATCTCCAGTTTTTACATGTAGACAAAAAGAAGACAGTGAAGAAATTTATTGGATCCACTTACTGAAACCAATGCAGAAAGTGAATTGCAAGTTGTGATCTTATTTAATATGAAATTAACGTTCGGCAAATTGCAGCTTGCGTGTTTCTAGACTCAATGACTCCTATAAGTCGTCTTTAGAAACTGATTATCAAAAGATTTATGAAGTAATAAATACATCTAATATGGTATATAACAGAACTATTAATCTATTTTATTTTCCGCATTCCCTAGCAAAATACGTAAAGAATATATCCGTCACAACAATTTAAAAAACCAACTGCACTGTACAATACACTAAGAGTACTCACATTCACTAAAGTCACGGTCATATACAGAGCAGCGTACTGTTAAATGCGCGCGCGCAACTTCTGCGTCCGATATAAATAGTATCTACTTCGGAACGTAACCTTCCTGAAGCTTCCGTAATCTCTTGGACCTCTAGTTATGTTAACGTCGCTCAAGTATGCCATTTACAGGAAGTTAATAATTGACGTTATAAGGAAGACTAAAATATTTGCTAAAGTAATAATTCCGAATAGCGGTCTATCAGGTTGGTAAGCAGACAAATTCTATTTACCAAAAAAATTTAAAAAAACTTGTTTCGGAAACTATTTACCAGATGGAAAAGAAGTCATGAATCAAAATAATTTGCCCGAACATAAATCTTTTTGTTTCGTGATTATATTATTAAGCTTTAAATAACCAACACTCAAAAAACTTCATCGGTTTCCAATGCTGATAGTTCTCTACCTATAAATCTAGAATTGACACTAATAGTATCTGATAAAAATTAAACAATCTTCATGAAATACATAGTTGTTGAAATAGAATATTTCTGTTCTGTAGTAGAATTTTTCATCATATATACAGAATATTCAACACACAACAGGATGAAGCCACTTTTAAAAATTACACAAACACTACTAGTATGAATAGTTAATATTAACTTTAAATGTTTCATTCAAAAATAACGGTTTATGAATAGCAGCATTTTCACTACAAAGCACTCGCGATAAAAAAAAATCCATTTTAACCGTTCAAATAATGCAAAAGCGCCTTTGTTCTCCCTTCATAAGCAAACACTTTGTAACTGAATTAGCTGTTTATGGAGGAAAAATGAGCGTTGAATTTTTTACGCTTTTAGAAAATTGCAGAACACTTTTATACTATAAGTGCATTACTTAATAACCTTTTCCAAAATAGACAAGCAAAAAAAACTTAACATGGGCGATATTTTGCTATATATACGTCCTAAGGCATTTCAAACCCGTGAGGAAATACAACAGAAAGAAGGACACCAGTTCATATTCTAACATACCATATCGGAAATTGAAGATCATATTATAACACAATATTACAAATAAATTTAGTTAATATAATGGATTTAGAAAATATTATAAAGAGATGAACATCAAGAACAAAATCAACGTTATATAAAAAGCCGATACATAGCTTATACAGATAAAAGTATGACAATGATATAAAACCTATTAAAATAGAAATGCAGTAAGTAAAATTGTCCTAGTAATTTTTTAACGAGTAATATGTACATATAACGGGAGCTCTTCTATCATCTAATTATAATATTTTTATTTATTAGTTCTGGTGATGATATACAGGGCATTAAAAGTTGATCCGTACAAAATTATAGTGGATCCATTAAACAAAATATCGCACGAACCACGCAATACATACAGCTGTGAATATTAGAGGTCAAATTGGAACACAAAAGTAAGACATAATGACACTAACTTTGGTATTCAGTTTATGTATATGAATCAGTGGCTTCATACATTTGAAACACAAAAATATTGAGTAAAAGCCGCACCACGCCTAAAGCATCACCGGCCCCATATCCAGACCGACCTGTTTAAGTTTGCCAAGTCTTGTGCTATTCTATAAATGTTTGCTGCAATTTCGTCGGTCTACAAACATAATAACATATATGAATAAGTAAAATCTATACGAAGTGTATAAGGTAAGTATATGTATCTTTTATGTTTATAATAAAAAGCACTTTTAGTTTTTTCTCTACTTAACTCAGAAATAAGTTAGGATAGAACCGATGACATTAGGATCACTTTTATTTACAAACATAGTTTTAAATAAATAAATTATCTTAGTAAAAAAATATAAATTTCGGGTATATTATCCAAGTAATATTACTATACATTCTTATTTATTATTGATATACTATTTGTAATAAACTTTAACAAGCTGAATAAATTTGAATATGCAAATAACTGTAAATTTAAAATTCCTTTATCTACGAGAAAGAAAAATTAAAAAAAATTGCTTATCATCAAAAACACTAAAGATTTTAGTGTAAAATAGTTTTTGTTTGACAATGACGAGAAGAACTTTCAGTTAAAAATGAGGATGATGTACATTGGCCATTACTCGTTGTTTGAGACTTAAAATGTTAAGTACATCACACCAATAATTTCACAAGCCTATCAACCAAAATACAATAACGTTGGCACACTACTGCTTGGCAGCAGGAATACTTGTGATACCTATCAAGACTATCTCCAGAAGCTGAAGTCTACCACCAGTAAATTAGCGTATTGTATACTAACTAAACCGGATTAGTTTCCTCAATGTGACCTAACCTCACTTCAATTTGAAGAAACTACCTCCAAATGATAATAATTAAAAAATTCTTCTCAATACTAACCTTAAAACATGTGATCGGTTTCAACATCATTATTTATGACCGTCAATTCTACATGTTAGTTTTGTTGATCGAAGAGAAAATGTAATTGAATCAGTTTCATTGAATTTAATGATTGCCTGAGTATTATGTTTAAGCCATAAATAGTTCGGAGTAGTTGTAGATAATTAATGAATGTACTCACCTTGGCGCTATTAATAATAAATAAGCACTATATTGTTTTAAGACTAAGTAGACCGATGTGGATCGCCTTGCTGCCACTTCCTAACGCGTGGGATAGAATTTCCGTATGATGTCTGCGACTCCGAGGCTATATAATAAAGTTCTATATTGTTACGTACGTGTATACATTGAATACGATTACATTCTCAATTTTTCCCTGCAGCAAATACTACGTATATTTAGCAAAACAGACACGAATTTTGATATATAAAGACATCTTTAAAAGAATATACAATATACTGTTACATATCTTTTTTAATGGCGGTAAGGCAATATTTCTGAATTTAATTAATATGTTTATGTGTTTCATGTACATGTTTGTTTATTTATATGTAGATGTATTTGTTAACACAATAAGAGACTTTTTATTGATATGTTTATATTTGAATCGTATTTTTATTATCAGGTATCACACCTCCAACGTTTCCATTGTCTCCTAGGCTTGACAGGCGAAAAATGCCACCTTGACATTAAGTCTGCCTTCTATGTCTCCAGTTAAATTGTTGTTACGTGAAGGTTTAATGTCACAAACATACTTATTAATACTAGCTAACAAATTCCTATTTTATGGAGTCCTTCTGAAAAAAAAATGTTCACTTATCGCAAAAGACAGAAACACAGCTGCGTCTACCTAAACATCGCGGCTGTGCATAGGCAACGTTCACCACTTACCACCATATGAACCACTACTCATTTACCTATCATTCTTTTAAAAATATGAAGATAACGAATGATTTCCAATTACTGGTAGATTAATTTTACTGGTAGAAAATGTCAGGCACCTATCCAACTATACAAACGTAGCGAATGTTTCTTTCACGAAACATTAGTACACAAAATTTACAGTATTTTAGTATAATGGATGCTACAAAGAGTCAAATTATTTTTTTTTCTCGGTTCCACCCAGGTATTATTTTTAAGGGATTAATTTTTCAATTTTAATCTTCATACTATTTACTTTTTCTTTTACATTACCTCTATTTGCTTTAACTACTAACTTTATACTTATGTTATCTTATTATCTACCAATAATATTGTAAGTAATGATAGATGAGAAATACTTGGTTAACGACACTTCATATAATATGTCTCTGTGCAGTATATACGATATGATGTAGTGACATTCTTATATATTGTTAGGACAGTCCTTGTGTTACTATTAACACTTACTATTAACGCTTCTCGCTGCTGTGGTATGTAAAAACAAGTTAATAGATAGAACTGATATTCACTTATTACGCATGAATATTAATAATTTTACAAATCAGTTTTTAAAAATGTAATTACAAAAATGAATTAGCCCGAAGTAAATTTATGTCAGGCGCCGTTTTAAATACGTGGAGACATCATAACGGGGGCCGTGTTTAGTTTTATTTAAATAAATTCGATTACCACATAAAATACGAAATGGGCCCAAGTAATTACTTTAAGTGTAACTTCATAATTTATAAGTTATGTTTAAGTTATAATTAACACATTAATATTCTTTTCTATTACAGTAATATTAATCATAGAATTCAATTGCATTCTGCAAAATAAATATTTAATTCTACACATTTTTTACATTTAATGCTTTTAAAAATTTAAACTTCATTGCGAATACAAAGTTTGTATAATATAATTCATCTTATCATATTTAGCTTCCGATTGTCAAATAGAAGAAATGGAATTTGAGAAAGAAAAATTCTCTATTTTAAATGTTTTATAGGAAAATTAATAAATAAACCAGGGTCTTACTTGATATTGCGTGATTGATGTCCTTGAAGTTCCCAAGGTGTATCAGTCTGGTAATAACATTCCTGAAATGAACGTTAAAAGTAACGCTTAAACATTTTTTCGAATTAAAAATTATCTTAATATCGCAAACAGCAGATATCACATGACAAAAAACAGAGTAACTTTAAACGTAATTTAATATAATGAAAGCGATCAGGTGAAATAAATGAGTACTTAATGATATCTAGAGCAAGGTCAAGTGCCATATAATTAAATGCAGCAGTGAAGTTGGACTGACCTAAAGAGTATTGGGTATGCTTTGAAATGATCGCGATTACATTAGAGCAACATTTAATAATATTCATGCTTCAGTACTATCTATTTTAAATGAATTTGTTAGTCAATCTTGAACTTAATATAAATAATATTCACTACAATTACGGTCTTAAGATTTTAAATATATCTATTTTATTCATAAGTTGTTTAAAGTTTCTACTACCTCAAAAGACATAGAAAATATTTTTTTTTTTTAAATTGTTGTCTTCTTAAATTATTGTCTTTATTCTTGTCGATAAATGTATCTTCACAATTTTGTCATTGAACCTTTTTTTTTCACGCGGGGGAATCCTTTTACGGATGTTCCGCCGGTGCCCTGGGTGGGCCTGGAGAGGTGTGTGAGACTCGGCCTAGACGGCCACTACCTACTAAACCTACCGCGAAAGCCATCAGCCGTTATGAATAGGATGCCCCGGATCTGTCAGCGACAGGGCAACCCAACGACCGGACGGTTCCGGCAGAGGCCGGACTTCTCCCTATAAAAGGGGACTTCTCCAGCTATTAGAGAAGTCCCGACGACGCCGAAGCGTTGGCGGGGCCAAGTGCCCAACCTGTCCCGCTTCGGGTTATGGGGGCAGCAAGAGGATACCGCCTCCTGTGCACCCCGATTCGCCGCCTGCGGAGGGAGGAAGCTCCTGGGCTATCATCCCTGGCCCACTCGTCGGCCTCCGTCTGGGACATGACTGACTCGCAGAAGGAGACCACTGCCGTCCAGGACCTGTCACTCACGAACATCGTGGGAACGAGGCTCGGAAGCGACAGGTCCACTTCACCGATAGCAGATGCCAGATCGTGGCGCTGCACGGCCCATCTCGGGCACACCTCGAGGGTGTGCTGGGCCGAGTCCACCGTAGCGCCACAATCGTGGCACCGCTTATCGGCCTCTCGGTGGGCTATTCGACACAGGTACTTACCGAAGCAACCGTGCCCGGTTAGCACCTATGTCAGACGGAAGGTAAGAGGTTTGCGCTTTCGGCGCATCCACGCCTCCAGGACCACTGGGACCACTGAGTCCCGGGCCCGAGCCTCCCTCCAGGTTTGTCATTGAACCTTATTGAGGATATATCAATAAAAATTATTTTTCATTTTATCTAAAACGCAGTATTCAATTCACCGTTTCAACACAAAATTTGGATAGTAACAAAAATGTTATAATTCTTCTCGTCTTTTACTCGATTCTATTGTAATTTGTTGAGATTTTGCATATTTATAAATTGTAGTATATTGTATTTCTAGATTAGGTGAAAATTAAACAGTCTTTGCACATAATTCTCTCTCATCCCATTGTCCTCTTGACTATATATTTTTACACCGAACTTCATTAACAAAGAGGGCGTGTTAGCTGTATTCAGTTTTAATTCAAATATATTTGTAACTATCGAAATAATAATTAAGTTTTTATTACAAAAAATTTCGTACTTTTTTCACAATTCGTCCACCGTAGAGCTGTTACTGTCAAACCCATTACTATCGAATGTTAAACCACGTGATAAGAGAAAACAGGTCGCACGAGAGTTGAATTTAAATTACATAATGCAACGCTGCTTGCAATGTTACCTCATTATTTAAATTGTAAAACTCAGTAATTTTTAACACGACACTATCAAGAACAAAGCGAATTTACTTAGCTTCGTGTTATTTTTCTTCACTTATATTTTAAAGAGTTTAAATATTTTTTAATCAAGAAATAAAAAAATTTCTTGAAGCAATGTCATACGAAAAGTTGTCCATTCAAAAGAGAAACACAAATGTTCAAGATTTTTGCCAACTGATAATATAACATGTGTTACATTTTTAAGAAATTAACAAACATTAAATGGTAGCATACTCTTAGACAGCCTCTTGAAAGAAATACCAGATATAATCACATACATTTATAGTATTTGTTTTGCCAAAAATAGATAATTAGCTTCTAAATTGCCCACAAAGTTAAAGTCAATTTATTTATTTACTCATTTAATTAATTTATTTATTTGTTAGCTTATTTGCTTACTTATTTGTTTACTTATATGTTTACTTATTTGTTTATTTATTTGTTTGTTTATCTGTTTGTTTATTTGTATGTTACACAATCAACTACCATGAAAAGTGCCTACACCGTCGCCAGTCGTATTGCCACACATTCAGACTTCCATGACCATCACCACATCGCTGCCACCCTGAAGCAAGCATCCGGTCCCAAGAAACCGCCTCCTCAGCTCTACGTGCCTTCACTGCCGTTACACTTTCCCACGATGTTCTAGCCACAAGAAGGGACTCGCTTCTAATACGTCACTTTACGTTCAATCGCTGAACGACTGTCACACGTTAGATCTAGATTTAATTGTAACTCTCTTATAAAATAACTTTTAAGTTTTAATTGCATCTATAATTTTTTTTTGCAACTGTCTCGTCTCGTCTCGTCTGGTCTTGTCTTGTCTTGTCATAACACACGAAGTTCTTCATCGACTGCTCGCTCCTAAAACAGTTCCCCAATTAAAAGGGCACTCATCCATACGTAATTTCTTTACATTCATACGGCCGAAGCAACGTCTGTGCACCACTTTAGGTCCCGACTTAAGGGATTCTAAAACATAACAAAGGTAAATAAGTTCATGATAAGAAAATTCAGGTACAAAATACTGACCATGGGATGAAACAAGGTCAAGATTAGAGGTAAGTGTTAAATCTATCCTCATGTCTTCCTCATTACTATTGTGGTGAGTGGCTTGCAAAGGAAGCAATTGTAGGTACCTAAATGCAACTATGCTACAAAATTTTTATAAATAAAATTTATATTTATTGTTGTCCAAATTCATACTCCGTATATTTCTTTTTAGCAAATCTGTCACGTAGAATTGCATCGTACTCCTTTTTAAATTCAAACAACACAAAAATGCTAACATGTTTTACAATCCAAGTCAACTTTGTGTCAAGGCTTCACTTTTCAACATTTTGTTCTCATATAGCACAACCAACGGCTTGAAACATGCTCTTTACTTTAAAGAAATAAGTTAGCTATGCATTTCATAACTCATTATATTTCACTACCTCACAAAAACATATCATCTGTATAATCAAATGGTAATTAATTTTTATGAGTTTCCAAACAGAAAAACAAGGAAATCCGTTTAATGAACATGCCATTTACATACAAGTTAAGAAAATCTTGTTAGATTTTGGTTTTATGTACTACAATTCTAAAAATATCCGGATTAATAAAAAGACTTCAGAATGCACATTTGCGTTTCTTTTACAATTTATCTGATAAGTTTGTCAAAGCCAAGCCTACAGCATTTTGAGCAGGTATTTTTTTTTAATTTTACTTGAAAATTTTAAAATTATTATATTTAGTTATAATCCTGGAACTTCCTTACAGCCTTTAGATATATGCGTTTCTGCATCTATTTGCAATCATACAAGTATTGCAGTGTGTGGAAAAGAAAAGAAAGAATTGAAGACGAGATTATTTAAAGATCAATGTGACTTAATAGAATATAACTGCGATTATAAAAAAGGCAAATTATTACAACTCCGTAATTAGTATAATATTATGATACTGTTTAAATGAATGTGAATATTATATAAATTATTTGTTACAGAATACCTTGCAACATTTTTCGATGAGTGTCAAATAAAAATCAAAAACCAAACTATCTATACAACGTCCCTATCAAATTCGTCTATTATATCTCCTAATTTCGAATATAGATCAACAGTAAAATTAAATAATTCTGATAAATTTACTATCTTCGAGTCTTCGTCGATACGAAATGTTTTATCAACAATTGATTCAAAAACAAATACCGGCAATATTAATCATAAAAAGGAGATAAAGGGTAAATGTACATGTCATTTAATTACTACAAGTGATGTTAAAGCAACAAAAATAAATATTACAAAAACACCTGCCACATCCACAAAACATGTAACAACCCCCGCTGAAAAAACAAACAAAATATCTACTAATAGCGAACTGATATCCCAATCTAGTATTAATTTCACTGATGCTACAACGCCACATTATAAACAAACTACATCAAATATATCATGTACACGAAATAAACATACTATTAAAACACCAGATCTTACTTTATCCACCAAACTAGTAAAAGAAACTATCAAAACATCAGCGACAGTATCAACATCTAAACTAGTGGTTTCAACAATACTTAAAAAAAATACACTAAATATTACGTATACCTCACACAAGAATATTGAAACTAGACAAATTATTAAAAATACCACACAACAAGGAAGTACAAAGCCTGTATATAATAATTTAACTAACTCTACAAATGCTAATAAAAGAAAAATAATTTCCTCAACTAAGCCGCCACAAGTTACAACTCAAAAATCATGTAATACTAAAATTTATCCAAGAGGCTGTAACAGACCATCGTCTTGGGAGACAACAATAAAAGGTGAAACCAGAGATTTTTACCAAATTTTAAGATCTCGGTACGGCGACAGAATGAAGATATTGAAAGGTACAACAAATTTACCTAGGCGAGTAAATCTTTACAAGCATGTGAGGCATGAATTTTTGCGCGATCGTCATAATGAAAGTTAAGTATATTTAGAGGCATATAATATTACGCCGACAATATTCTTTAATTATATCTATTGATATACAAAACGTTTTATTCTAATACCAGAATAACAGAAAAAAATCGTTATCTTAAAATATTACAAGATAGGCGGGATAAAACTGCTGACATTTAATGACATATTCTTAGGCCTTTCTAGCTTGTAAATATGAAGGCTCTTTCGATTAGGATATCACACTTATTTATAAACGACAGTAGATAAATACTTTCACACGGTTTGTACTTACAAATGAATAATAGAGCTATTAAGGTCGCATTCAGTTTGGTATTGGTGTCCTTGGTGTAGGGACACAAATTTATGTATGTCACGTCACGTGTAAATATTTGTACTCATGTAGATTTCTTAATTACTCAATAAGATTAATGTTTATAGCATTGTGTACTATCTATATAAATATAATTATTAAAGTTCAGAGGTTATTATTGTTAACATTATGTTATTTGTTTTTGTGTGCCTTATTGCTTTATTGTCGTATAACATTTTTAACTGTTATTTATACTTAATTTAACAGTTTTATAAACATTGTTAATGGATCAGAACAATCTAATTAAATAACAGCTGATGCAACGAAGTAAATTAGTATCTAATGAGAAGTTTTACAATGAAAATTCACTAAAGAATCTTAGAAATACTTCCTGAACTGCTCAATAAGATGCTCATTAGCAAAGCGGCACGTCGATGCTCTTGGAAAAAATAAAAGGGTAATATATAAGCATAATACAAGGTATGAACAAGGTAGTCAATTGGTAGTGAATAATGCGACTTGGGATATATGTACTGAATCATTTTGCACTTACGGCCTAGAAACATTTAATATCTACCCAACAATTACACAACTATTTAATGTAAAAAAAAGGCTAGACATGTCTAGGTAAACCTTAATGTACATACGCTGGAAATTATAGATATACGTACTTACTTTGGATAATAATATTTTAAAATGTAAAGACTTCAATAATTAAGGTGTGGTATGGAAAGCTTGAACGGAGGTCTATGCTTAGCAGTAGCCGTCTTCCGGTTCATAATTTAGAAACATTCAAATTCTATCATGTTATGGGCCATTGAAAAGTTTTGGATATTTCAAAAACCGTGGATATTTTACTTATTACAAAATGAAACTAAATTTTATTTTAATGAACTTTATGATTGAAATAATATCACAGGGTACGTCAGCATAGTATACTGAACCCGTTGACCTCGTAGCCGGGTCGTGTTGACCGGTTCGATAAATTGCAAACGTACTTCCGTCCGATCTTCCGCATTTCACGCAAACCTTAATTAAAATTTTACACCTTTCATATGTAATTTTCTCCTTCCTTTATACAGGAAAACATTACGTTAGCAAACTACTGTTTGGTGACATTAATAGTCACAGCGGAGTAACTTGCCTATAATAAACATAGTATTTTATATGTACAAGTGTAACACGTAGGTCTTATGATTTACTCAATTGTTTCTGGGCATGAATAATCTAAAATAAATTGTAACACTATTAGGCTTTTTATCAATATCTCTATTTCAAATAAAAGAACGCTTTACATTTCTGTATAGTAATTTGTAACATTCTTGTATTATAATTCAAGAATTACTATAGTTTTATGTAATGGGACATTACATTTTATAAGTAAAAGCAACAAGCACAAAAATTCTTTGTTAACTTCTTTAATAAATCATGTGTATGAACCGGTGTAACATTTACAATCTGAAAAACACGACGCCATCTCTTCTTTTCAATAAAAACACATACTTTGGATAAAGCGACAGCGAAAATATATGAACTTATTTTATTAGAATGTACTATGTGGAATTATTGCATATCTTCAAAGTCAAGCAACTCTTTAAAGAGTTACGTGGTCATACCTATTTAATTTCTAAATGAGTCCTCATCCAGATCGTTACTTGAAAATTAACGAAACTCTGATATACGTATGACATATTATTTAATTTGCTTTTTGTTAATACCCTTTCAAAAAACTGCTATAAACAGTATACACAATAACATTGTATCTTGTTTTGAAAGGACTTAGTTTCAAAGTTTGATTAATTGGGTTATTCTCTGTTACATCTTAATTAATATCATTGTTCATTCTGATCCGGAGACTTTATAGATATAAATATAGTAGAATAATTACATAATAAACAAAGAGAGTTTTACGTATGTCAAAAACATCAGATTTGGACTCGATTTGATCTAGCAGTCTGTCCGGAAATTCTAGTTACAAAACTTCAAATTCAAGACAATAATTTAATTATGGATTGCGCAGGTCTGATTTACAACAAAATTAAGTAAATTATCAAGCCATATGTTAATGACCAAGAAATAAATACTAAGACTGTATTATCCTAATAACATCATCATCTTGAGGTGTCTTTTCTAAATTAAAGTACGGCGATTATGTTGAGAAAATTAATTAGATCTTCTGCAATTTCTTTCAAGTAGCAGTTTTTAAGGCCAGTTTATTGTTTTTCAACAGTTAACAATAACACAAATTTTACCAGATGTTCTTTAGTAAAACGGTGCCCCCTGTCGAACCTTATCGTTCTGTAATCTATAACATGAATTTTATACATTCTTCGTCTTTTATTAACAAACACAATTATTCGATAATACGAAACAATTTTACCTAATTATGATTGCTTTGTAAATATATAAAGCCTAATTAACGTATGTAGTGCTAAATATTTTTTGTATTGTTTAATATTAGATAGCGTTGTCGACATTTCTCTAACATTACGTAACACCCACGTACCCGAGGAATTGATTTTTGTCGGCGACTGTGGAAATACGCATGCGCAAAAAGCTTCACGCACACACATACAAACTATAACATCACACAGGCGTAGTAACTTGCCAAATAATATTAGGCTTTATTTTATAAGATACTAAGTTTATATTGGATAGAAATTTCGTAATAGTATTTTTAGACTGTTCGTACCTATTAAGGAAAATACCGACGCGCCCTCTCCCATAGACATCGGAAAACCTATCCGTGGAAGGTTTTCGCTTTGCTCTGTATTCGATGAAAATTCATACAATTTAACAGCGTTTCACTTATTCTTTTTAATTCTTGACACTGAAATTGTGTACGTGTCGGAAATTTCGGTTAGAGTAGGGGTGATTTTGTCTGTAACAATCACGCCTAAAAATAGATCACCGCCCGTCATACTCGAGAAATCGAATGAGACCTCCCCATTCATAAAATACATTCATTTGGTGTTCAGCTGTGGTGGTACATAGATCTTGGAGAGACTATATCATAACTTTCTCAGTGAATGAATTACCGTTAACATAGACTTTCGTGATCTTTGGTCGTTAGACTTTCCTTCTATTCTTCAAGCATACAGAGAGGGTAGAAAAAACACTAAAAAATGTAAGTATACTTTATCACACTTTGTATTATGTTGTTCCTTAATTTGTTTGTTATTAATGAGAAAATGTTGATAAATATATTTTATAATAAAGTATATTTGTAATTATAACATCTGGATCAATAACAGGGTAACAGCTGTCCCTTACCAGTTTCTAAATTAGATAATTCGGTAATTATTAGTTAAAAAAAAAAAATCTTGTTTATTTGCAAAACGTTTTTTAATAATTGACGCCTGTTGAACTTTAAAATTACCTTGTTATCGCCGAATAAAACACGGTGAAGAAACAAAGGTGTGTCTGTTAATAAAATTCATATCAATAAGACCTTTTGATAATTCAATGAATAAACAAAATCAAAGATCAAATTTTGAACGAATGTAGTGCTTATAAAAAGTACTGGTTTTTACTATTAATTATTATTAACATAAAGTTTTTGTTATTGTTAACGTATTATATGTATTTATCTAGATTTTGTTCTGAAAACTAGAAGAGTTTGTTTAAAAGACTTTAAAACTCATCAATGTAAGGATCTAATGTGCACGTAATTTATATACATACATCTATATATTTTCATATATATATTTACATATATTTATTTATATGTATATGTATATAATTATATCTCAATCCAATTGTAAACATGCAATCTTGAGGCTTTCTGAAGTCTTAGTAAGGCACGTTGTTAATATTGATTTTACTTAGGTCACCGGACTTGATATGCACAATCAGTCACGATACTCCGCCTTGTGACTTATTTCTATTTAACTTGTCTTTACATACGTTATATATTTTTCAAATTTAACCTGTCGCTGCAATCAACTATCAAATTTCTTTACCAGAATTACACGGCAAGAAATTTTTCGATTTTACATTTGTGCGATGTAAACTATCCCAAGATAGATTTCATAAAAAAACATGTACTCTATAGATTATCAGGTTGTATTTATTAACGAAGTAAACTATAACAAATTTATTATCTTAACGTTTATGGAATTTTTCATAAACTGAGTTTGAATAATATAAAATATGATATTAATTATTATAATTGCAGACTCTGATTAGAATAAAAAAATTACGATACGTTGTTATTTAATTTGAGATCCTTAGTTCAAAACAATTTAAATCCATATACATGTTTTTATAAAGTAAGTAAATAAATTTCATTTTATTATAAATAGTCATGAACAAATTCAAAAAAGAGAGCAGACAGGTTGAATTCAACATCAGACAAAGAAAACTCTTAGTTATAAAACATTTATTTCTAAAATTGGAAAACGAAGTCACAATATTCAAATCTTACAACTTATCAACTAAATGTTAATTAATAAATCGATCATTTTGTTTCTGCCAGAAAAATTGGACC
>DWLS01000173.1:0-37799 GCA_018246255.1 Pachliopta kotzebuea | reverse complement strand
TAACGCCTTGCTCGTCTTCTCAAAAAATCGCTCGTCAAATAAAAAAATTAACAGCTTTTAAAAATTTCTATATTTGGCGCATGAGCATCATCTCATACGGTTAAAGCATTATTTTGGACTTTTAATAGTTTTTCTTCTGCAATAACTAATATTCGTAATTATGTACACTAGTAATATCTTTTTTTGTACCTTGTTTTTATAAATTTTACTTTGTGTATTTAGAAAAATATTATAGATAAATACATTTAAAAAAGAGGTGTGTGGAGAAGTTTGGAGTAAAGCCGAAACAATAAGTGAACGTCTTCCTCGTCTCGCCGCAACATCCAATAGAAATAAAAAATTACAAAGTTAACTTTTATCGATTCTAACTTCGCTAACCGTACTTTCAAATCTAACTTTATATGTACGTATATATAATGTAAATGCATTTTACGCTAGGCAAACATTTCACTGGAAAATTTTCAAATGTATGCAGTGTATAAACGGATTTAACTTAGCTCCTTATAATGCCAGCTTCAAAATAATCTGACGATCTACTTGAACCCGCTCGTGCCAAGACTTGTGTAATATTACTATAGTAACGTAGGAAAACTAGAAAAGTGAATAATATTATTATTATTTGACGAGCTGATGAGACGAGGAAGCTGTTCACCTGATGGTAAATTATACGCTTGTCCATAACAACGTGGCGCTGGTTAAGATGTTATACATTGCACCACATTACTCTCTTCGCTTTACGACAAAGGTGTTAACAATCTTTACCTAATAATTAATAAAAATTAATTTCACTAGCATAAAGCACTCTTTAAATAGGAACACAGTAATGTTCGCCTATTACTATTTGGCAGTTGATATATAATATTAGCTGCGGTGTTACTTACCTAGGCGGTATCCGGCAAGGAAGAACTACCACTAGTAAATTATTTAGTAGTAGTAATAATTAATATTAATTGAACGTATAAGAAGCTGATGACCTGATGGTAAATTTGTTAGATAATGTGATCTTCATTAAGGTATTTACACATCATCACAGAGCAATGAAAATAAAGATGTTAGGTTATGTAAATATTACAAGCAGCAACGCCTTTCAAATTTTAACACAGTAAAATGCTCGCTACTGCTTGTCGATACAACCAGGCGCTACGGTTGTACCCTGATAAATATTATCAAAATTACAAATTATACTTTTTTCGTTGTCTAAATCTTCAGATGAATCACTCAGTCAGTCAACAACAGAGCATAGGCTTTCGAGTATAAATCAGGGCCATTTGCATCCGTCAACTTCTTGCTCATTTGCATAACTTCACGCGTATACTGCATTTATCAACTTCAAATTCATTTCCGCAGGTTCCGTAGGTCCGCAAACATTTTCAAAAACCTTTCCACCAAAACATTCATCCAATAAAATGAAAGAAAAGAAGAAAACTATCTAACACACATATTTTTATTAGACATAGCGACGAGGCGAACAAAGGCTTTTAGCTGATGATATACCAACGAGGCACTGGTTAATGTAGTATACACAGCACCACTTTACGCTCGTCGCCTTATAACATGAGGTGTCAAGTCTACTTATCATAGTAATTTCACTAGCATACGGCACCGATAAAACGTTTTAACGTTACTATTTGGCGGTAGAAATAGATGTGGTGGTAACAACCTAGATGGTCTCCGGCAACATAGATCAGACCTATCATCATCATAATGAGGATATTTCTTAAAGCAATACCAATAAGTAACTCTTGTTAATACTTTGTAAATATTTACTACAAACATGATCCCTAATAAGATTATATTTACAACTATGTAAGAAATATTTAAAGTTTATTTATTGTTGCCTTTTCATTATCAGACGATAGACATCCACTCCTGGACATGGCCTTCCCTATTAATGGGGAATTGGGCTGTCTCCCACCACGCTGGGAACCAAACTCTCGTTAATTGATTAGCAGGGTGCACCACGAGCAGGTGGGATTGGCTTGGGTGCCGTGAGGTGTTGTCTGAGACCCCTTACACCTTTAATAACCCTAATATTTAATATTGACCTTTAACAAGATTCAATACAAGAAATCTAATAGAGTTTAAGTATAATTGAAACAGATTTCCCTATTAACGAAACAAAGAAATTTTCAGTTATTATTTTAACATTTTTTGAAAAATTGTTTAGTGATCAAAATTATAACAATCTTGTATAAAACTCAGTAGATCTAAAAAGTTGTTTTACTTTAAGGTGATTAATAGGTTCTACTCTAAATTCATTAAACTCTTCTTCAACTTCACCAGACCCAAAGCGTGGTTTCATGTACAGTGTAAGTTCAGAATTTACTTTATGGTGTTGACGTCGTACTGAAAAATTGACAATGATAAATTGATTATTGATTTTATTTATTTAATATAGAACTATAGTTATTGTGCACCATAGTTCCAAAATTTATATGTATAAGTCACAATTTTTTTGATGGTGAAGACGGTAAACTATATTCAGTACGAGCATGGTTATGTATTATAAGAACTAATAATGCTATGTAAAATTAACGGAGATTTTTTTTAGGTATTTTTTTTTCGACTAGATTAAGAAGACGTTCTCCAAATCGCGTTGTTTAAGGTGAACATCATACTGCGCACGCTTTGTGACGTGTGTTAAGTCTCGTTACCCTGGTAATTTCGCTATTTTACAACGTCTATCTAGCCGGAACACAGTAATGTTTATCGGCTGGAATACAAGCTACCTGCGGTGCTACCTACCTAGACCGTCTCAACCAACAGAGATCTATTACCAGTGCTTTATTGTACATAGTAATAAACAAGTTTTTTTGCTTCCTTATATGGTTATGCTTCATCATCATCATCATCATCAGCCGATAAAAGCTCACTGCTGGACATAGGGCTACCCCAAAGATGGTTATGCTTACGTTTCAGTAATATTAAATTATTTCCATTTTTGTAATGCAATTCCATAGTCCTCTTGATTTATATATTATTTTTTTCCTTTTAATTTTTAATGTCAGTTTCACTCTATACATCTCCCTAGGCGTTAAAAGCCTCCTCCAACTGATTCCACATTACTAGCAAGACTGCTCTAGATTTTTTCGACCAGACCATAGACACGTCATCACTCTGTCTCTTCTGTAGACCACACACCCCTTCTTATCCATTGGATACCAATCACTATTTTCATCCATCTCCAATCCTTAAATGTCTATAATATTCTTGCCCATTTTATTTTCAGTTTGATATTTGTAGAATTACATTTTTAGTTCTCGTTTGTTATCTAATTTTGTCTGTCTGCTTAAATACCATCTTTTTGTACATAATTTTATACTAAATAAAAAACTCTGTACTTGAATTATATTACTTTCACTACCTTCAGACTGTTTGTTGAGAACATTAAACTAAAAATATCACGAAATTTCAGTCGGTAACGGCAATATTATGCATATTCACAGACACGTCCGCATTCTATATGCAGAAAGGAACTACCTATTATATTAAAAAGTTTCTTCCGCAACAGAAATTTACTCACGACGTCGTGTATAAGGTAGAATTTGTACTTAAAATATAAAGTTAAATTATCACCTTACTAATATATGTCAATATATATATTATTAACGTCACATTGTTATTGGATACATCATCTGAAGATATCTGATCACTAAAAGACTGTTTCAAGGATTTTCACAATAGTCGAATTTGCTTTGATTCAGCTTCCCGCGGCTATAATTTTTATCTATTATAAGAAAAGTATTGTAAATATATTTCTAAACTTATCTGTATATGTGATAATTAATTCAAAAATGTAAATATATTGTTTTACAGAACCGATTAAAAGGTAACGAATATCACCAAACAGAAAATATACGCCTTTATATTCATGTGAATAGTATTCCAGTTTAAGTTCTCCCTTTTATATATAAAGAAGAACAAGCGATAACAATAACATAAATATTACTAGTTTTTACCTGTTGAATTTGCCATTAAAAGTTTATTCTCAATAAAATGTTTAATATGAAAATAATCATGTCATAAACAGAGGCGTCTGTTAATTAAGTTGGCATAGCGACATCCACTGTGCACGGACGCACGTCAAGAAAGGAAGATATTAATAGGATATTAAGTTTACATATAAACGCCTAAATTAACAATTTACAATACTCCGCTAGGTTTAATATTAAATAAATTATTAAAGGCTTAATGATAAATAAATTCATACCGTATTGTTTAACTGATTAATTGTATTGTAACCAACTGCTATGTAAATTTAGTTTAACTATATGTAATGAAAATTCATTTACAAGATCTAAGATCCTCTTATTTCATGTACCAATAATTAAGGTTTGTAATTATGTATTATCTTTCATGTTATTATTTAGGCAGTTCTGGAATTTTGTATACATTTAAATCTGGATAATGTTTGGCTTCAGCAAAGTATAAATTAACTGGCATTTAGTATTCAAATTGAATTTAAACTGATTATGAAACTTTTGTTCCTGTAACTGTTACAATATGTCCATTATATATAGGATTTAAAATAATAATTTAGTGTAATCAAAAGCAAAAAGCAAATCACTTAAAAAAAATTGAAGGAAATTTTTCTTTATACAATAAAATGATAAGACGAGCAGTCAGTCATCAATTTGCCCTGTCTTGATACACGTATGTTAAGTTTTATTTCCACAGTAATCTTAATTGCTACATAGACCTACTATTTTTTAATTTAGCCTACAATCAAATCAATGATTCACAAAAAGCAAAAAAAATAATAAAATAACAGTAGAATTGATACAAAATATTAATACAGTAAATACTGTGGCGTCTATACCAGCTCTAGTTTTCAACGTTTTTCTTTTATCTTGTTAATACGTAATCATTAAAGTATCTAAAGTTTAAAGAAGTAAAATTTAAGGTTTAAGGAAATGATTTATTATAAACAAAAGGATTTAAAACTTTTTGCTACTAACTTAAATACAGACAAAATACTTTCAAACATTTATACAGAATTTCACATTTTTACAGTTTTGTTTGTTTTGTTTTTATATCTTCTAAATATTTTTCCTACAAATACTCATTTAATTATATTTAATTTATTACATACATCATACAAAAGTAAATTTATATCGCATGTGTAATTTAAATGGATATAATTTCGTATTTTAATCTTCTTCATTAAGTTAGATTTCGGATTTGGATATATCACATAGCACAGAACTCATTGTTTAGACTAGAATATGATTTAAATGCTCGCCATGAAAAAGTATACATACGTTCATAAAATTATATTGAATTACAAAAAAATTACAAACCTCAGAAGACACCTTACAAAATGATATAAAAAAATGAAACGATGACGTTCAAGATTAGTTGTTATTAATAATTATGGTAATGGACGTGGAATATAACGTACTGTAGCTTAATTAACTAAAGTCAAAGTAACTTACAGACAGTTAACGAATTGTTTTCTTTGTAAACAAGATGTAACACTTTATGGAACCTAATACAAACTTTGTTTGGGTTCTGTGTATATTCATTACGATAAAGTATGGTTTCAATAAGAAAGTTGAAATAGTCTCATTGTTATTCGTTAAGCATTAGAACCTTCCTTTTCCGATATATTAAAAGATATTTCTTAACATGTTTCAATAGAAAATTCTGTTATAGAAAATATTAAAAACTATAGATTATTTATTTTACTTTCCAAAGATTTCTATTTAAAGTCATTGCATATGAAATTTTAATAAATTTTGTTTACTACAAACACAGACAGTAAACATTCCACATAGCTCAAAGCGGTGTTAAACTTCACATCACTTTAGTGCTGAAGCTTAGAACAAAACTTTTCTACTGTCTTACTGTGAATATAAAACTAAAAATAGATTGGAAAGTAGTAAGAAACATTTCTTTTACATCCACAATGGGCTAATAGGATTTCATTTTCACATAGTGATAAGAGAAAGTGAAGATGAAGCCACACTCATCACACAGAATACTTCGGTTTTCACGTACTGACCACCAGAGCAAAGCGATGCGAACCATGTACCACTGTATTACAAAGCACTGCATCATAGAAGCACCTATGTATATTAATTATATCTGTAAAGAAAAGATTTATAACCAAGAAAGCAGAAGAAAGAATTACTGGTATTAGGTCTCCGATGCCCGTATAGGTAAATACTATCGCAGTACCTATTCTTTCGCCAAATAGTAATGTGAAAACATTACTGGGTTCTAGTTTGAAGAGTGCTGTATGCCGGTAAAATTACTGGGGTAACGAGACTTAATATCTTGTGTTTCAAGACGACCAATGCAATAAGATTCCGTGTGTACTATCGTAACCACCGCCACGTCGTTATGGGCAAGTGTATCACTTACCATTAGATGAACATATCCTTCGTCTCTTTTTGCGACGAATAAAATCTTTTTTCTTAATTCTCAAAAGAAGTATTTAATATTACATAAATACTATTTGCATGTTATATCTGATTTTCACATGGTTGTAAATAAAACAAAACATTAAATGTCTAAATTTAAAAAGGGTTGATTTCTATATGACAGTTGGTACCATAAACAATTTCAAGGCTTTTTATACATTTTATATTAAACATTATCATATATATTTAATTAGTTAAAATAACTTTATATATCTTATAATCATGCAGTCGGTCGTAACTTATGAGAAGCCATTGCCGCATTTAAGTTTGCCCGACTGGGATGCGCGGCTGTACGGATTACAGGTAACGTATTTTTATCCCGTGATATAATCTTTTGATCTTCTTAAGTCTGCAACAAAGCTGGGCTAAGCTTTCTGCCTTTTATCACAAAAAAAAAATAAATTTCATTATTAGAATATATTAATATAATAACTTTTAACGAGATAACGAAATTTCCTCTAAAAACGAAGAACACAATATGGTTTTGAGTTTCATCCCAACAAGGCCCACATACTTATCGTAAAGAGTATTATATATTATCAGATAATTTCGTTAAAAATACAAAAAATATCTATATTTTTCAAACATTTTTAATATGTTGTTGTTTATGTAAACAATTAATGAATAGTTATTAAAATAAATGGACCCATGCTTGTAAATAAAGTTCTAGCGTGCTTAAGGCCGCAAACAAGTGGCTAGAACTTCAATTTATTTCATTAGTAATTATATTTGCCTAATTTTCATAAACTTTATCTACTTATTATATATTATTTATTACATTTTGTGTATAAATAAAATAAAACAGCCCGGGTTCACATACACAATAGTTCCGTCAGGGTCTTCTATCACAAAGAGACAGTCACGTCACTGCGCTGGCCAAGTAAGAGTCGATGGAAATTTATTGATATACCGATACTTTTCTCTACAAATGCGAACCCTATAATCATTATAACTTCAATAAAATTTTGTGTACTAATAGCGGAAGTAAAGGTAGCTTGAAATTGATTACTACATTAACGACCGGTTAGAGCGGAAAAATATCACATTCCAATATCCGGAACAACAAGAGTAACTAGCGTTAGTAACTTAAATAACAAGAGGGTTAACAACACGATTTGTTTATGAGTTTGGAAAAACACTACGCTTGTAATAAGTTTTCTATAGTATTGTAAAGGTTCTATATCATATAAACTATCATACACGCTATATAAATATTTTTCGTTAAATGCGTTAGAAACTGTTTCTTCTCGGAACTTTGAATGTAATAGTACCGCTGGATTTAAGTTAAAGTCTGATTTATTCTTTATATCAACTACGTTACTGGTTTAAAAAGGAACATTTTTAATAAAATTCATATTTAATGTTTTATAAAACAGTTTATGCAAGTATATTAATATTACTAACATTTAAGACAAAACCGGGTACGTTTGCATATAAGGAAACAGAGAATATGTAAATTGTTCTACATTTTTCTATCAAAAAGTCTCATATCCTTTAGTATTTATTACCACGAGGGATTCAACTTTCAAACAAATCTAGATTTTTAACTAAGATATAAAAACACTAGGGTTATAACAGGAACATGAACATACAGGGAATATTATCTACTGCGTATATCGTTTTCTTCTTACATGTCAATATTTATCAGGTCCTTAGTTTCTTTATATAATTTTGTTTATATATAACCAATGATGAAAGAAGGATTAAACGCGTTTATATGTCATGATCATCGTCATTATATTCCTTTGATATCCTGTGTTAGACTTTTTTCATTGTACCTTTTATATATGTATTACAATTTTTTATTTACTTTTTGTTTTCTTAAATAATGAAGGAACTCAATAGTCTAGACTAGTACTTTAATTAAAAATTGTAAAAACCGGTTCAGCCATTTAAAATGGTTAGTAGTGACGCAAAAAATTTTAATAAGATTCGTCTTAATGATCGTTAATTTTATAAACGTTATCTTAGTCGCCTTTTGCGTCACGGTTAGAATGACTAGTAATATTCCGATTCGTCTCCCACAAAGGTTTAATATAAATTGAATATCTTTATAATAACTATGTATTATCTTTTAAATGTTTTCTATTGTTCAGTTGTCACACTGTCACCACAACGTATGCCTGGCTTTGTGATGCAAATTCAAAAGGTATCCGTCGGATGGTATAATATTTGAATGTGCTATGAACTAACTGCGTCGGATTTTGGCAAAAGGTTTAAAAAAATCGTTTAAATCACTGCGGTATTTATCTAGATGATTTTCTTGATCAAAAGTTATTTCAGTATTAAGTTCTCTAAAATTAACTTTTTTAAAAATTCTTACTGCATGCTTTTTTAAATATCGTTACCTAACTTATTTAAATTTTACCGTTTAACCAAAATTTTCCGCGTAGTACTCTTAGCATAGTTATATATATTTAATTTCTTGCAAAGTTTAAACTTCCCCTAGGACAAGGGTGATTTTATTCAAACCGTGACATACCGTTGTAAATATTCATTTTGGTTAAGTTTTGTTTTTAGTTCGCAAAGTTGAAACGATCCCATTGGCATTCATACTACATCGTTATGGATCGTCCCCCGTATATTTTGCAAACTTTTGTTCAACTTTCGCGGTAATAGCTTTTGTCTTGTATAATTTTCTATTTAACTATTGCTTTTTTTATAAAAGGATACTGCAGTTGTAAGAATATTTAGTAAAAACTTATTAAAATGCCAATTCTTTATGATATATTAGAATAGACGAAACAATATTTATTTTAACAAGCAATAAATAATATTAAAGTATTTTTAAGTTTTTTATTCTTCTTTGGGTTTAATTTTATTGCACTATGTTACAAACTACATTTAAACTTAATAAATTAAAAGGCACTTTTAACTAGACCGAAGTATTATTGCATGAGACGACTTTTATAGCAAAACTTTGTCCCTGTAAGCTAATAAGGTGAAACGGTCAATGTTTTCATTCAACAACTTATTACTCTAATTTTGACGTATTGTATAATATGACCAAGAGGTAAGAACTCCAGGTAAAAGCAGGAAATTCTGTTGTATTAATTACTAATATCTATATTATTAACCAATCGATGGACCAAGAGTAACTAATAAGAGAACTCACTCTCTTTTTTGTTAGACCTACGTAGAGAAGATGGAATTAAATGAGTTATATAAACAAAAGACACAACACATTTTATAACATTACAATCTCATTCTCCATTTAAATTCACTGTAATTTCATAATGTTATTTAGTATAGCCAACGTTAAAACCAAAGCAGACAATGGTAAGTATTTTTACTTCCCGCTAGAAATGTCGGAGTTATCCCCGGGGCGTTTGTTTTACATTTTACTGAGTACCCCGGTGCAAATGTATTCCCCAAAGTTTCAAATTAAAATATTGTTTTATGATGATTTCTTTCAACATTCCTTTCAATTTTGCACTTGGAAATAAGGCCGGAGGAAATTTATATTAATGTTAAATTAACGTTAGTTTCGATGTATTATTGTATGACATTTAGGTTCACAAATAGTCATTAGTATCGCTTATTAAACTATTTTTTGTAGCTACTCAACTATAAACATAAACAGGGTTTTTTTAACCTTTACCTTCTCTTCGGGTCAGTGATATCATCATCAGTCATTAAAGCTCATTGCTGGCCACAGACCCTTCTTAAAATTCTTGACGTTTTTTAAAAGCTTTAGTAAACTAAGATTTGTCAGACTCAATCAAAAAAGCTTATGTATAAAAAACAAGCCGGAAAGATAACGTATGCATATCCTCTTATTATCCGGGTCTCGTATTAACTTTTAAGATTAGAGTGTGCCAGTATGGACTAGGGACAAATTTTCCATGCATTGGACTAGACGCAAAGGTCATGTCTTTTATGCCCAGTGAAATTTTCTCCCTTCCACAATGCTAACTTTCACCGTTCATATCTCTTTAACTGGAAGAGCTTTGGACTTTTTATTCGTATTTCTCGTCCCCCTATCCTGTACATAATTTTATCTTGAACGACGATTACAAGCGTTAAGAATTTCTTAAGACAGCGTGTTAGCCTCTTATATGTTGATATAATCAAGTAACGGAGACTTAAACTGCTGAAGCTTATTATCATTTTAATTCCGAGTTAATATGATCTCTAGTTTTAAAGTAAATTGATTCTGTATATTTTTACTGTTCCTTTAGGTGACATCAGACACTCGAAGAGCAGATGCCTTTGATCTTCGTCACAGTGCACGCCAACTCCGAAACGAAACAAGAATTAAGACCGATTGGGACATTTACCACAACAATAATCGTCTGAGGGCAAGGTATTTAAGATTAAATCATTAAGTATTTGCTTTTTAATACAAAGGATTAGTGGTAGTCAAATAGTATCGGTATTATTTATGATGGCCTAGCACCAGTAGAGAATGCTCTAGAACCACCAAAAAATTACATGGTTCGTATTATTACAGATTCTCTAATTCTGCCAGCATTTATAATCGAGTCTAAAAGGGTGTTTTTTGCCTTCACTTGTATAATATTTCTTTCAAATTACTTTCAAATTTATTTTAGTTTAATTTAAAATAAGAAAGATTCTGTTTTGAAAGTTTTTGAATTATTCCTTACCAGGGTTTATGAAATCGAACAATGGAAATCTACTCTCCAAGAACTCTTAGACCGTTTGGATAGAGAAATGAACGCTCTGAAGGAAGAAAAGGCTTCCACGGAAAGGGAACTTGAACAACTTAATATGCCTTTGTTAATATGTTCCGAGTGTTTGTCTAATAGGGACGGCAGACGGAGCACCGAATTAACCTATGATCTAGCAGACACTGAATTGAAAAAGGTTAGAGAAATTTATTTTAGTAATTCTATACCATAGCCAGAATATTTGCTTTACTAATGTTTGATATTTATTAATAAAAAACAACTAAACTATTAATTTGAAAGAATTTAATTTATTGATGTATTGATAACTTGTTTGGAATACAAAAACAGTTTTAGCTGTACCGTTTTCCGGTTCCGAGTTCACAATAGTTGAATAAGTACTGATAAATTTTCGTGTACACTTTGTCTGTACAATACACAGTATCAAATGTATACTATACTATGTTTATTGATATGCTCTCAGTATCGCTTCCGGCAAGGAAAATCTCGAATCTAACGGCCTTAGACTTCTTTAAATTTAATCATGTTACTGTATTGTTCTTTTAACAGTTTTTTACATAAATTGTAGTGGAATATGTGAAGCTCTTAACGCAGATTTACTCATACAAAATCATTATTTATTTATTATATTTTATTCTTTATTGACTTTTCTCATTTGTAAAGGAATTATGTGTCACCGAAAGCAACAAGAAGCTGTTAACAGACCGTTGCCAATCAGCTTGGGAGAAGATTAATAAACTTGAAGTGATCAGATTCAAATTGCAATTGGATTTGAACGATAAGAACGAGGCTTTACAAATTGACAAAGATATGCTGAGCTTGGACAAGGTCTGCGCAAACATTACGTATAAAACAGATCCTTTGAAAACTCCAAAAAGGTATGAAGACATTTATATAAGGACATTACTTTCTAGTGTTACGAAGGTGTTCGTAAAATGTTAGAAGTTTTTATTAATGAATAAATATTATAAAGTAGTAATATTAAAAGTAATAGTTATTTATAAATTAACAGGAATATTCCCAACAATAAAAGTTAAGTTTTTTATCGTTCTAGTCATACAGAATTATACTCCCCAAACGCCATAGACTGGGTTTTAATAAAGCACAGTGGTTCAATGAATTTATTAAATATTTCTATACTATATTACTTGATGTGGATCATCGCGAAGACCTTTAATATTTAAAGGTTGATATGTCTTCTATTGTTTGTTATGCCTCATGCTAAAGATGATAATGATGTATTCTTAAAATTTATAACGACAACATATTAGTTACAAAATATTAATAATAAAAAAGGTATATTATGAGTTTTTAACACAATCATAAATAAATCTTGGCAACAAAGAAACGAATCTCGAGTCCTGAATATTAATAATAAAATTTGGTTTTGATGCTTTCGTGGTGTAATGGTTAAACGTTTGCCTTTTAATACGGAGCTCTCTACTTCGATACCCTTGGGCTATACGTCGGTTACAGAAAATTACAGGTTTTTTAGTTAAGCTAGTTAACTTGTGATCAAGATAGTCCAGATTCTAAGTGCATCTTTCATCATTAGGGACCTCATTCTTACTTTTAAAAATACGTGAAATTGTGGTCGAATAAATAAAAGATAAAATGTATGTGTGTGTTCTTAGAATCCTTAAAATATTTGACGGCTTTTAGATTGATATTAAATCGGACTACGTTTAAATATCATTTTACATTTCTATTTTCAAGGATGATTACGTACGAGCAGTGGCTTGATAAGTGTGAAGCGACGAAAAAGATGGCTGAGGATGGTCTGCAGGATACTTTGAGTCTCCGCGAGTCGCTATTCGTGGCCCGCGAGCGCGCGAGGAACGCATTGCACGCGCAAACTGACGTCACCAACTACATGATGCGCAAACGCATATACGACACGCAGCGGGCGAGGAACGAACTAGAATGGCAGAAGATGAAGGTTGATTTCATTCTAAAGACTTGAATTTTTTTTATCAAAGGAAGGTTAATGCTGGACCACGATCCCACCTGGTAGTAAGTGGCGATGTGGTCTATGATGCTAAAACGCATTAACTAAGTGCCTATTCACACTTTTTTTATTTCTTTATTGTAAGAGCTTTAAATTAAAGTACACAAAAGGCCAGCTTAATGTCAACAGGCATTTTCCACCAGCCAACCTTTGGAGAAGTGAGATGTTGTAGTTTGTACTTAAACTTTAAGTTTGAGTGAATAATTTAAAATGATGATACAATTTATACGTATAAATAAATAAATCTTTTTTGTATCTATCAAACTTTAGTGTTTAGTGACTATACCACTAAAGGCATTTGTTGTCTAGACAGAGTACTTTCACTAGATGTAATTGGGAATCAAACCTAATGTCCATATAAATGGATAAATTGATTTTATTTTTAAAGACTACATTACTTCTAACATAAAAGGCCATTACTGCATCGACTTAAAGACAGACCGAGCAACTGAATATTTACTATAAACACTTTGCTTAATACCTTAAAAAGCAATTATAATTGTCTAATTTTTTTTTTGTAATTTTATTTAAAAAAAAATGCCAATAACGCACATGACGCATTATGACTAAACATAAAATGGTGGACAACAGTAGTAGGCATTATTTGCGATCAACCTATTAGATGGTGAAGACAAAAGATATTAAAAAACACATAGGTTCAAATTATTAAAATTAGTATTAGTAAAAAAAATATATATTAGATGCTGTAAATGTAATGCTCTTTGTTATTCGTATAGATATTTAAAGAAAAAAGTTTTTAATTACATTCTAGATGGAAGAGAACATGGACAAACTAGCCGCTGAGTTGAAAACTATGGGCGAGCAATTCGCTGATAAAATAAACGCTTTGAAAGTAGCGGAAACGCGTCTAGAAACACGAGGCTACAGACCCGGTATTGAACTTGCTTCCGATGAAGCAGATTTAGGATTAAAAGAAGAAGTTCGCAATCTAAAAGAAACTATTCGTCAGCTACAAGAAAAACTGGATTGTGCGAAGTAAGTTGACGCAACCTTCTGAAATCGATTATAAAAGTTTCATTGTAATTCTCAGTCCATTTATCCAATACAAAGTCTGATAAGTCTTATTCTATCTGTTTTTAATAAGTACTCATTTATCGATTTTTGAAATTACTAAATAATAAAAGAAAAATACAAAACACCCTCGGAACTTATCATAGTAAAAACCTAAATTTAATAACCGTAAAGACTATCAAAGAAATTAATAGGACACCTAAACAAATAATATTTCTTATAACAAAGCACCATTTTGCTTATGATTTACGTTGGATAAACATAAAGCACCTTAATACCTTTGTTAAATCCATTCCTTTACTCTTTAAAATTACAAAAGATCCTCCATTGTATTTTTGCAATTCAAAAGCCCGCAATTTGTAATACATTAACTGAAGTAACAATACAAAGCCAAGTATAAATAAAGTTACACAAACTCAACACTTTAACCGTTACGTACTTAACCATTAAGTACATTTCTTTAATTATCTTTGTAACCACAGTCGTTGCACTTATTTTATAATGAAGCTAGACTTTTAAAAAAATTAGCACTATTATAACAACTACTTAAATAGTATCGCTAGCAATGAACTCTGGCTTTCATATATTAACAAATAAAAAAGAGCACAACCGTTTTAGCGACATAATTGCATAATGAGGGTAATAGTAATCCAGAAAATCTCAAAACAAGTCAAACCGCCAACTTAAGTTTATAACATGTGGGCCTAAAATAGTGACCGAGTGTTATAAATCAAGCGATTAGCTACTACATTACAGAAGAAGTTAAGCACACAAGCGAAGAGGTTAAGGAATTTAAAAAGGCGTTTATGAGAAATCAAACGTAAATAATAACTTTGTAAATAAAGGAAATTGTGAAAGTCTTGATCGCAAATTAAATTTATTTACTTGATTTCAGGGCAACTTACAACGCTTTGGAAGGGACTTCAATAAAGATTACTTTAGACTTAAATGACAAGGAACATTCCCTTGAAACTGATACGCGGGCGCTCGAAATGAGATCCGCTTTGGAGCCCAAGAGACCGCAGGGCACCGACAGGAACCTGGTGCTCGCTCGTATAACCGATGAGGTACCCAAAACGGAAATGTAAAATGGATTGACTAATTCTGAACAAAGACATTTCAAATAACTAATTCTGTTCTTCGGCGTTGTTCTCTTTTAATTTTGCTCGTTCGAGCTTCAAAATTGAAAATCAAATGTTTACACAAGTTTTAATTAAATTTTCAAGTGTTTTGTGAACGTTTTATTTACCGGTTGATTTCGGTTTTATACTACTGTTGTGGTAAAGTTATAAAACATTTCGTTTGCATATTTTTTTCTCTGCATATATAATCACAACTTTATATCAAATAAAATTGTGACTAGACAACGTTTATAGTAAATAACCAGTTCAAATTTGAGGTTTTTGTTATTGTAAACAATTTTATATAAAGTCTAACAACATGTTTTTGTCTAAAATATTTTTTTTAATCAATGATTGTAAAAGGCAATAGTACTAAGAATTCTTCATCAACTGATAGACGCCCACTGCTGACCATTGCCTCTTCCAATAGCAGGGGGATTTGAGCCGTCTCCTACCACGCTGGCCCAATGCGGGTTGGTGGAGAGCCGATGCCTCGTTGATTAGCAAGGTGCACGCCGAACAGGTGGAACTGACTTGGGTCCCGTAGATTATGTGGAACCCCTCACACCCCATGATTAGAATTATAAAGACAATATTAATTTTTTTTGGTCTAAGTTATGCTTTATTTTAACTTAAATTTATACGACGATAAACAGATGGATTATTTGGAAGTAACAACATACTATAGCAAGTTTTCAAGTAAGGCTTAGCCGATTTATTGAGCAGGATTTTGGTCGGTATATCGAAAGTAAGGATGAGGGGAAAACGATTGCAACGAACGATGGAGCCACTTCAATATACCATTCTCAATTCGATATTGCAAAGCTTTTCGCTTAAATCCTTACTTTATTCTGTAAACTGTATGTTGTTTAGATTTAAATATCTTTGTGAACTGATATTCTTTTGGAATATTCTACGCGAAATGAAAAATATTATGAATTCTATAACGCCGTTACACGCGATCTTTCTCTTAGTTTTGACGCTTATAAATAATTCACCAGTAAATAGCTTTGTTGGTTGCTGTCTAAGTAGGTTCAACCACTTTGTCAACTTCTTTTTACAATATAGTTGTTTGCTAGTATCGTTTTATTTTATCAATGAAAAAATCTAATGAACATGTACAGGGTAGTTGATTGCACATACTCGCCGTAATGTTGCGGAACATGCAATTACGACATCCGGATATTGGTTTTAACTCCTAACGAACTGTTAGAGCTAATTTATTTACTATCACTAGTTTATATAAACGTTTCACAAAGTGTATCTTATAATTACATAAGTAAAATAAAAAATACGCTCTGCGATCATCGATAGAACTAATGCTTAGTATTTATCTTCGTCGTAGAAGAGAGTTGTAGAAGAATAAAGATGACATCGCTCAGCGGTTTACTAAATAGTAATGGGAAGGGGACATCGCAAAGATAGTAAAGTGAAATCTACATGTCAGGCACAACTAAGGAATTCAGCCAGATAAATTGATGACCAAAAAAGATTCGCCAAAAACTGCGATGTCTATTGCGACATATTAGTCTCCCCCAAAATACTTCTTATACCATCCTCATCTAATAAACTGATGTAACCTTAATTATACCATATTAAAATTACGAACTAAAAAGAACAATTAATGATATGAGAGTAATTACATACGATTTATCAAGTAAATATCAAGGAAGCAGTTACACATGTAATGAAGTCCAATACATTCTTCCGATCAATACTTCATAGTAATATCACAAGCTTATATAGCAAACATTTATAGATGTTCCGCGTGATATTTATAGAATTGTTGACATTATATCTATGATTCACACATTCTAGAATAAAACTAGAACAAGTAAATACGTACGCTACAAGTCCATAACGGGATTTACAAACGTTTTTAATGAAATCATAACGTCAGAGGAAATCGTTTTGCTTTAATATTTTATGTTTTGTAAAGAGGGTAGTGAAAGTTTTTAAGGTGTATATCCAATGGAAAAATTACCATAGATGACCAGCAATGCTCCCAAATCTATAGTGATATATCATCCGAAATAAATCATCCTGGACCTTAGTAGTAATATAAGTAAAAATTGTATCAAGAAAACTTCACTTGATAATTAAGGCTTATGCAAAATGAAGTTTGTTATAAATGATAATATTTAACTGATTAAGGAGATTTATCGGAATAACCAAAGTTATTAACTTACATGAGATCAAAGGCAAAGAATGAATCTGACATATTTAAAACAAAAAGAAAACCTGAATCTGTGTAGTGCCATTTTTTTAATGTGGTCTAAAATGCGTGTTGCATTAGAAAGGTTTTTTCTTTCTGCTATTCAATACATTCTTAGTACACTGATCATGGTTATATATTTTTTTAATGCTACGGTTTGCTGTAAATATTATTTTAAATATCATGATTCTCCAAGCTTCTCTCACTTTCATGCATTGCATGATATGAGGAATATTTTAATGCATACAATATTGCGTACACATACTGGATATAATTATCTAAGAATGTGAGTCTAAATGAGAATCGATACGTCATTCGAAATGTGGTCCAAATCAATCTTCGTCACTCGCATCTATTCACTTTTTATCACTTTCTCACAAGATCCACATTACCAAAGCTTATATGATTGTGGAAAGAGACGGTATTTACTACTGTATTTCGATAGGAGATCGAAACATAGTAGTAAAAATCGTCTCTTTATCGTCCACGAACTGTTTAAATGTACGCACTGATTAAATTTAAACTGTACAACAAATGAGAAGAGTTAAAAGAAGCGCCGATGCAAAATTATGCTCGTTTTGATTAAAGCAATCTCTCGTATCGAGCTCAGTAAATTATCGTTAATGCTCAATTTTGAGCTTATTTTCGTTGGAATGATTTCATACGCGGAAACGTAATAAACCCGCTTGAGAATCGATCATGCTGTGTCTTTGTTTCCGGCAGGACTGTACTATTATTAAAAATTAGGAAGTGCTTGTAACAATTATTTAGATTGAAATAGATCTGGTACTTTATTCGAATCCGCTTCCTTAAAGATAGGTACGGTGAAATCTCGGATATATGTACGCAACACAAACAAAAGTCTTCTAATACGTTCCGTATTTAATGTGCAGTAAGAATTCAAGGCATGTGAATCAACTATCGAAACAATCGTCCAGATATAACTGAATACAGGTTGTGTAGCTACAGGTTATTTACATTTGACTTTTGTCCGGTTCCACGGAAGTGAGCTCGCCTTTGTCGTGAACGTGGTCCATTCTGTAATGATTCGCTTTGAAACACTCGTTTTGAATTCTTAAAACGATTTTACTACGATCTACTAAAGTTATACAATAATAGTGCAGATCATATAAAGTCAAACAAAGCCGAGAAAATAAAGAGTATATGATAAATGATTTTAAATTCTTCATATATACGAGTTATATAAAAGTTATAGAATAGCCCTAAAGGTATCATCACTATACAAGTATTCAGGCGCCTGGGGCTACTACTGAAGGCTATCCAGTCAATCCACATACTAAAGAATAATATGGACCGGAATATTATTTTCATACTATATACGGGACTTTCGTGAATGAGTAACACCAAATTATTCATAAACGTTTTTTTTTGTAAATTAATAAACTAAATAAAATAAATTATAACTTTGTGATTATGTCCTAATTAAAATTGTAACTGTATGATTACAAAGAGTTTATGTTTGTATTATAAATCAATAAACTTATATATAGCACCATTATTACACGTACGAATGACATTACTCATAAATAAAAAGATACTTGAATTTAGTTAGCGTGCGTTAAGTTACATAACGGTCGTATCTACGTTACAACACCGGCTAGTCATCGACTTCCTACTTAGAACTTTCGGGTTTCGTAAAGTACGTACAGATCCGTTTCCTGGGGTATTCCTGCCGCTCGAGTACCATGCAACCGACCCCCCACTTCGCGCATTCACGTATGGTCAAGCCGACTGGTTTCATATTTATACACGTGCTATATACGATCGGTCGTGGATATTGTTTTTCGTCACATAACACCATAATAAAATTCAAACGAAATTTCAAACATACAGTATCCTCTAATGTAGTTTACTCGTGCTTCGCTTCTAATCAACTATTCCTTCGATTTAAAACGATCTAAATGACAGCTTTTGCGAATACGGTAAGTGGAGAGACTATTTTTTTACATAAAAACCACTAAAAATAAATTTACATAGTATACAATTGAACGATTTAAACTATTTAGAAATTTTTCTATAAAAAAAACTTTAAATAATATTTACAACAAACGAAATTACACTTATATTAAGGTATCAAATAGAGTAACAGTTAAATCCGAATTTCCTTTCTATTTAGTTGTTAACTGTATGAACTTTTACATTAAACCTTTTTCATGAAACTTTCAGAAAGTGTGTTCAATGGCCAAAACTTTTATTTAAGCATTGATTTAAAACTGTCCTGTACGTGTAACATATTACAAAGGGACTGAAAGCTTTGTATATTACAAAACTCCTTACTAGCATTAGTAGACATATTTACCTATAAAAACTTAAACGAACCTTACAAAAAAGAATAACAGGTTATAATTTATAGGTTAACAACTTTAACTTATTTTAAATAGGTTGGATTGTTTATATTTATTTAATAATCTAAGATCATTAATATTCTCAAATCAAAGTATTTAAATACTTATAAACTTAATTAAGTGACACGAATGGGATAAAAGTTTATGTAGTATTAATAGATTATTTATTTAAAATCCGTTATTTAAAATTCTTAACACACGTATAAACGTGAGAAACGTTGGAATCTTTTGAGGATTAATAATAAGATCTGAGGCTTCTGTATTAGTCCTTAAGGATAAGGTAAATAGGTTTTTTTCAGATGATTAAGGCATCAGCGAAAACTAATAAGTCATTGATATAAATTTAATGTCTGTGATACTATAGTTCTACGTAAATCAAGGATATAAATAATCACAACTGTACTTTGGTTTAGAAAAAATAAATGAAGTAAATAGAGTGGTAACGAATGATTAAATTTTCAAATAATATTACACGTAAGATTTGATTGCAGAATACGAAACAATGGCCGTCATATGTAACATCTTTACCCTTCTCTCCATAATGGTTCTGTTTTCCAGCATGAAGCATGTTAAAGGAAACCCAGCAATCGGTAAGTTAATAAACTTATTAGTAACTTAGGGTAAAACGGATTAAGATCAAGGAAGCTGATTGTCGTTCAGGAACTAAAAGTTTCACTAATTGACAAGGTTTTTGAACATACGAAATTATATTTTAAACTTTATCATATATTTTTTTTATACAAGCTTAATGATATACACATTTCCTCGTTTGATATCTGTATTATGTTCAACTGTTGCTTTTTTGCGAAACTGTTATAAAAATACCGCGTATTTATCGATGACAAACGACTAAAGAACTTTAATAAGTCTTAATATAATAATAAAACATTATAGTAGTCGTTAATAATGTAGTGGTATTAAATGGTAAATCCTTTGAATATTAAATATTTCGGTGTTTCTAAAAAAACTTCCTTAAAACCTCGTAACAATACTGTAAAACATTATGAAATAGGTAAATAAGTAATAGCCTTAAAAGCCTCACGATATGGGCTTTGATGCGAACTGAATAGATAATTTGTTTATGCTTTAACATAAAAAGTTTATAGCGGTAGCTATTATCTTACATATGTTAATTTATTTTCTTTAATAATAATGTTAAAGATAAGTAGAAGATAAAAATCTCTCATCTATTAAATATTACAAGAAAGTATAAGCGAAAATTTTAAAGCAAAACAGTTCTTGTATTTTACAGTTTCATAGATAAGGTTAAGATTATGTTCTTCCATTTTCCCAGAAACTACCTTTAGGTGTGTAATTTGAAAATTTATCAAAGATTATACGTAATTTGTATGTTGGTATATGCCAAAAGTCATACCGAGCAAAACTTAGGGCATGTTCTCGCTGGGATGTTGCCAAGCACTTATAAAATTGCTGGCTAAACGTTCACACATTGCTGATACGAGGTTCCTTGGAACCGAAGACATTCTGACTCTTGGCTTACGATGTTTTGTTATTATTTTGTTCGGACATAATGGTATAACACTTGCATATTTAGCATACGTTTTTACTTTATAAACTTCATAAAGAAGTGCTTTATTTAAGCTTATTCAAGTGTTTCAAAATCAAAGAAAAGTAATCTTTAAATTCCTATTAAAATTCTTTGCTCATCTTATGTATTAGTCATCCTTAAGATGTAAAGACATGTGATAGGTGTATGATGAAAACTTGTAGACGTATCTTAGACCTTGAGCTTTTAGTAATGCTGAACAGCTGGTACAATGTTTCCACCTATGGGACTTAAAGCATCGTATAGCGAGAGGAGTTCATTTATCCACTACGCGCTCTAAACGCTTTTGACACGTCTAAGAAAGTTTGTTTTGGAACACATTGATCAACACACGATGGTTTCCCTCTCCCAAACCCAATTTTTTTTATGTCAATAATTGATAGACGATATTTTTCGATTATTTTTGAATCATCGACATTTAGTACACACAACAACAAGTGAGTGCAAGTTAATATTTTAAACGCGTGCTTATTTACGTTGAGGACGTTGTCCGTCGCACATAATACACGTTACAAAAGCGTTTACAATTTCATCATCGTCATCAGCGAATAGACTCCCACCGCTGGACAAAGATCCTTAACGATCGGTCCTGTACCCCTGGTAGTAACCGGTGTTTAAAATTGAATGAAAAAACAGTATTTCTTGGATATTATAAAGTGGTATATTTATGTGCCCAGTAATATACATATTCTAAACGTAAAGATGTTTCCATATTTTTTTCTTAATATTTTATGTATTCAAAAATTATTCAAATTTAATGCCCCCGTAACTCAGTAACTAAGTTATTGCTTTGTAACACAGAGGTCCCAGCTTTAATTCCATGACCACACATTGAGTTCGATTGATGGTAGGGATCCCCGAACCAGCCATATTATAACACCATTGATGTGTTCTGGCTTTCAATATGTTAGATAGAATATTCTATGCGAGCACTCTTTTGCATCCACAGGCTTATTATCACTTAACACCACGTGAAGTTAAGATTAAATTTTAGCTGAATGTAGATAAAAAGAGTCCACGTTAAATCTGTGTAGAAAAATTGATATTCACTAATACATTTACAAGCTTATATCGTAAACATAGAAATTATCAATATTAGGAAATATTTAAGTATAACAGTATTATTTTAATTTTTACTTATAACTTACATAATTACTGCTTTGTTTCTTTATTGCATACATTTTTATAATAGTGTTATAACATTGCTGTCAGTCTTGCACACACAATATCTCTGGCAACCATGAATAAATGGCAGGGAATATTATTACGGCATTAACTCAGCTTTGTGTACAATAATCGTTTATGGAAAGAATAAATAAATAACTTATAAGATCAAATTTTAAGATTTGATTGTTTATTTACGGAATTTATGATTATAACAGCGCATCTTGCATGCGAACTTTGCTGTGGCGGATCGCTGGCTTTCAGCTCCGCAGCAGCCTTCTCACAGCAGCTTGTGTCGGTACTAGAAGCTCAAAGGTTCGGAGGCTTAAAGGCCTGGGGGCTCAGTGGCTTACCGATGGGTCGCCGCAGTCGTGCGAAACGAGGCAATGACACCAATGCGCGAATCGAACGGTTTACTTTCGCCGCGCCGTACTCTTACGCAATTTCACCTTATCCGCTTACACTTGACCTCGCGATTCACTCCACGAACTAATCATGCAAATATTTATGTAAAACGGCACAGGTTTTTTATTCTAACCTACAGCACTAACACGAGTATGATAATTTATTAAGACAGCTACTTAAGGCTTTATATTTTATGTATCATAATTATTTTTTAATTACAAGGAAGCAGTAATTATTTTAAAGCGTTGAAACGAGATGGTCATTCATCGGATAATGACTAATACGCTCAGTCTGAAAATGATATACACTAAGACACGCATTGTGATCATCTCGATCTCAAATCTCATTATTGGAGTTAGTTCACCAGTTAGCTAATAATGTTAGCACAATCATGTTTAATGCCAAAAATAGTCCTAGTGGTCCTATCCGCTTCCAGCAAGCGAGACCTATCATCAATTATATTCAACATCATAAAAATAGTGTTTATATAAATTACTCTAGATGTTCACTAATAAGTTTTTTATGCTAGTGTTATGGTGTAGTCATTATATAATCAATGTCATCGATAAAATTATCATCATATTGTCAGCATGTTGAGATCTCTAAACATGTCTCCAGCATGTCTCTCCAAAAAAAGCTATTTGCTGTACCCGTTTCGCTTGCCAAGAAAAGTACTTTCTTTGAAGTTATTTGCTTCTTAATTCCTTACTGCGATATGCCAAGGGTGAAGTGGTGGTAGTGATAATTTAGTTCGTTACCCACAAGGGGTTAAATTATACTCATAATAAATTTTTAACATTACTATCATCAACATCAACTAAGAGGTTTTTAACTCGTGTTATAATTCCGTTTTTGCTTTTTTATATAATAGTCCCATTTTTTAATAAAAATAAATATCTCGTGGCAAACTTTTATCCAATTTTTCTAACTAAACCTAAAAAAACAAATATTTTAAACCCATTAATGATTTCTGTTGAAACTGTTTCTTACATTGTTTCTTATAGAATTTAATGTTACTCACTTGATACTAGCAATAACATTTAAAAAAATTACTGCACTATAGCGATATAAATCTAAATTACTAGACTGACAGTTCACTAGGCTATACGAGTTCAAAGTTTTTTGTTTTGCTCACTTTTGATATAAATTGTCGCTTTAACGTTCCGTTAACAATATTCTCTATTAGACATGTATTCATGCTCAGTAAAACTTGTATCGATCAGTCAAAATAGTGCTGTCTATAAGTACGCAAAAATCAAATGTGATTTTATATTTTGTGAACGTTTAACACAGAAGATAAAAATCTAGGTTAAACTCGACTCTGAACCGGACCCAATCCGTATGACCTTGCCTTCACCTTAACTACGAAATATAGGACGAAATTGTACCTACACACAGTTACGGCTAACGCGCTTCTAACGACACGTCTCGAAGCTAACCCAAGCAGCTTTATTTGCATAAACTTGCGAGCTTAAATAATATTAAAAAAAATTCAAAAGAAACCGCAAGAATAATCTTGAAAAACAAGTAATATTTGAACTGATTTTCTTCGGTACAAGGTAGTTTCTCGAAGACTTATAAAAATATGCATACAGTAACGTAATACTGTTTAGCGATAACAAAATTTGCCGGATACGTAAATATCTCGTAGAACTACAATGTATTATTTGAGGATGAAAATATTGTACATTGATTAATACAAAACGTTTAATTTTATATCGAGATGAGTGGAATGGTTACATGATGGCAATGCTGATCAGAATGTTTCTACAGCACCGTATTATATACTCTGTGAGATAATGTTGTCATGTTAGTCTAGTTATTTTACTAGCTACTCCGTTCTAACCCAACCGCAGTAAATTTTGCACAAAACTGATGTAATATATAAACAATATAAATAATAATAAAATCTTTAGTATCAATCTGAGATTTAACGTATCCAAGTTTGTAAACGCAGATGGATCTTTTTTAGTATTTATTTTATACCCTGAAGCGACTAGACAGGCAGGACATTGACCTGGTGGTAAGTAACATGCCCGCCTTTAACAATTCTCTAACACATTTTCATGTTGTTGAAACACGAAGTTTTTTTATTATTTAATCTTTCTGTTTTGGGTAAGGGTCGTTTACTTATATATTATCTTTCTTCTTTCTCTTAATAATTCCATTCCTTAGCATTAATTACTTCTGTTATTACGACTTTGCAGTATTTTAACACAAATTTAGACGACTATGGTACTCACTGATCACCCCTGACATGTTAACTCTAGTCACTACGATAATTTCACCACATTTACTAACTTTCCTCGATATTTGCATCAGCCCAATGTATAATCAACAGCAAACATGCAAAACAAGGTATAATAAGTTATCACCGCGATCAACTTAAAAAAAAAACCTGCACACTACCGGCATATTATCATTTAAATGTCAAACTAACGTTAGAAGCTGAAGTAAGAACTTAATGTATTCTATTAACGATTATATACAATGAGCCCCGGTTTGTGACGTTATCTAAATGTGTTTCATAAATAATACTTAACCTCCGCCGCACAAAGTACGCTTTGATTTGAGTATTTCCTCGCTCCTTATTTCTTCCTCATACGCTTAAGAAAAGCGAGATTATTCCGTAGCGTTCTTCGCATTGTTCGAATTAATACACAAGCTCGCGCCGCAACTTACTTACAACGTCTTAATACAAATGTTCCGAGTTAATCAGCCGCGGGATTATGTACTTTACAAACGAAAATCGTGTAATAGTTGCTGTTAAATATCCTTCATTTATTCCTAATTATATATCCCATATGGTGGTAGGATCAGCTTTCTTTGTATTTCTCTTTCACTTCACTCCTTACTCTCCTCCGATATGTACAAATGTCCTCACGCATGTGCGTTTATATACATCTTTCCTCCTTTCCGTAGATCTTTCTCTAAGTCTTGTAGTAAAATTCCCAATTTTTTTCGTATAATACTCGCAAAATGCGACCATTAAATAATCACTTCTGTCAAATTTGCGACAACTAAAACTTAACGAATTTATAAAAAGAAGTACATGTGTCCCTGTAACTGTATTAGGGAACCTCGTGTTACAACTTAGTCACTAAACTATTGTTGCAATGAGGTAATTAAAAAGTTCAGAATATTGCGTCTAATCATATGACAAACATACAAAAGGAGTAAACAAAAAAAACTTCAAAAAACCTTTATTATCAAAACATAATAACTAGTTTTTATATAGAAAACATGTTATGAGAGACTTAAAAACCGGTACATGAAAATCAGAAAAAATACAAACCTAATAAATTTCTAGATTACGATGTGTTATATGATAAATACTATTCTATAAAAATACATTACGAAATACTTATCATAATGCTTGTTTATTTCATCTTTATCGAGATAAAATATACGTTAACCTTTAATTTTCCTGCTATACTGCAGACTATAATTTTACACATTTATTAAAAAATTAAGGGACATGTTTAGCAGTGGACGTCAATGAAACGATGATGATGATGATTAAACATATGATTTAGAATTTTTTTGCTATTTCATGTTTTATTTATTCATCAGTTAAAAACAGCAGATCAGCAGAATAAGTTTTCTAAATCTGGCTGGCAAACTTTAGCAAGGCATGAGGATGATGTTATTCTTAAATTCAGTCTTCAAACTTAAATGTATTTTTGTTTATAGTTACAATTTTTGTTTTTCTTAATTGATGAGATTGGTTCTTTATACAGTTAGCGATTTGCAAAGTTTTTCCCCCAGCTCGACAGGTTTCCCCTCGATCGATGTACAACTGGTTCGTACTGGTTATGTATGTTTTTCTTCTAATACTACGGTATTGTGCCACTCCAATTCCTCACATTCCGAAGACTTCCGCAATAACGTCAGAACAGACGGCGCGCCGTTAACTAGATTTTGTAATTAACTCGGCAAATTTATCTAGGAAATGGAGTGAACCTTACTCTTTAGACGTAAACGCTGAATTTTATGTTGTTGTTGAATATTTATTATGCGCTGTATTTTAATAATTTTGTAATAATAAAAGGAATCATCACATGACTCTATGACTGATATAAATTATAGCATTGTTGGTAAATCTTTGTGCTTTTTTCATTGCTTACTTAATAAACAATTAAAAAAAAATTGTTTACAAAATGAACAAGCCATCAGTGTATTAGTGTAGGATCAATTTGTAAGTGCGGTATACTTCAGTAACAGCCGCAAATTCGATACCTATTAGGCTCCAGTTACCTATGAAGGAAAAAGTCACAACATGAAGATGACACAAATGGTGTGATGAAAATACCCTTGACTTGACTGTTTATCCCAGCTGTGGGAATATTAAATGAACGGTTTATTTTTGTGTCCTTACACATAAATAGTTTATTAGTTTAACTAATTTAGTTTCCGTAGATTATTACAAATCTTAAGTATAAAATACTTTAGCCATAATAAATTAAAGAAAAATCTTTAATATTAAATTGTTATGTATTTATTATTAACTATAAAACAAATATTGTTATGTATTTGTTAGCATAAAGCTAAACGGTGATATTAATAGATGCTCGTGGTTTCGACTCATATTAATATTTGCTTGGAACATGTCTGCAAGCTGAAATTAAGTAACTTGGCTATGATTTTGCTTAGTTCTACGTACAAGTTAAATCACAGGTCCTATAAACATGAATTTGTTTACTAATAATAACATAGTGCCTGGTTACGCGAGAATTTGTAAGAGAAGAGATATCTCGCTTTAAAACTAACTACTACTAGTGCTAATGACTATTTCGGAATTTAGTTACACCAATTTCAAGTTTTGATAACAATTAACTTGTAAATTAAGTAGATTTAAAAAAAAACGTGCCCTGTGAATAAATACGAACTTATAAGAATTAAATATGATTAAAACTGACTCCTTTGTTACCACAAGGAGTAGTAAAACGAAAAATTTTGTAGTTAATCATAATTAATTATTCAACATCGTTACCACTTATCTTCTTAGTCCACTTATGTATCTAACTTTATTCTTTATGCTTATATCTCTTTACCGCCTCCTTTAGATATATATCCCGCCTTTTCTTAATTTGATTAAAATAATCAAATTTTGTGATATCTTTATATCTTAATTCGTATTTGCTGTATTTTAAAACACATTAAATTAAAACTCCGTTAAACTAATTTCAATTAAAATGTAGTACATAATGTCTAACTATCAAATGCGCTTCAGAAAGTAAAATCGGGGCTTAACTTAAAGCTCTACTGAACAGTATTCAAAGCGTTTAAGCGTATAAAAGCATAAATGCATCAATTTAGAAGGTTACCACAAAACAGGTTTCCTCTTTATACTTTGTCCCGTTTTATACTTTGCGCTCATCCCAGCTGGTTAATCAAAATTAAACGACTTACCCCTTCTGGTCCCTTAGCTTATCTTTGCGAATTATAACCAACCCTGGACTTAACTTTGAAATACCTAAATACCGCATTAAGGTATCTTAGCTTTAAAAATAACTGCAGAAAAATGGGGTTGTGTTGTTTTATTCACATTACTTACATTTTAACTTAAATAATTACTGTAATATAACATTCTATATAATTACTGTAACGTAGTATCTTTTTTGTTCGTGCTTAATTGGTTATATAACAATATAATTTGGGATGGGATAAATAAGTATATTTTATAGTACTTTGTACTTTTTTAAAAGTCGTTGCAAGGAGACATTCATCTGTTGGTAAGTCTGATGCTTATAACATTGAGGAATAAGTTAAGACAATATGCTGCACCACATTGCGCTCGCCGCCTTGAGACGAAGAATTTATATCTCTTTACCATAGCAATTTTACTACTCACATCGCCGTTCAATCTATGAAACAGTAAGGTTTACATACAACTGTTTGGCGGCTGTAATATACGCTGCTGAATCTACTTCAACGATCCAGCATCAGGGATCTACCACAAGTAGAATATTTTATTAATATTGTTTATTTCATTATTATACTTACGTGTCGTATTAAATAATTAAGGTTAAATATTTATTTCGTATGTCTCTGGCTAAAAATTCTTACATTACTCAAGATTCCATGAACAAGAATGCTTATGCAAAAAGTTCGTAACTAATAAAGAATGACAACGTAAATATGTCGAAAAACATAGGACTAACAGCTTTTCTTTTCTTAGTAAACAGATTATTTTACCTATTTAATAACCAACGTAATAGTTATTTTTTCTCACACAGCGACTGGTTATGACCAAATGGAAATATGTATTGAGAACTGCGCTCAATGTAAGAAGATGCTCGGTGCGTGGTTCGAGGGTCCGCTTTGCGCCAAATCGTGTATCAAGTTCAAAGGTAAACAGATTCCAGAATGTGAAGATTTCGCTTCGATCTCTCCCTTCCTTAACAAGCTTTAAGTCACGGAGCAGATACAACATCCCAGATATAATAACTCACATTTATAGTGAACCTTATATGAGCAATAATATTATAATAGCTTTTTACATCATTGCTAATCATTGGTTCCGGAACAGAGGATTTACGATTTCTTTTTTCTAAGAAAATTCGTAAATTCATATTGCATAGATATTAAAGGAGCTCGTATTTAAATCTCCCTTTTATATCTAGTCTTCTTATCCTTTATGATTCAATAATGATAATGGTTACTTAAGAATTCGTAAGAAGTTTCGTGCTATTTGCCCTATTCGGCTCACTGATGTAGAATCTATGAAATCTTATAATTTATTAATAATAACAGTAAAGGCTATAACTAAGAAAAAACATTCTTACGTTTATGAACGGATGTGCTTTAATAGTACTTTTCCATACTCTAGCTATAAGCACAAGCTAGGAAGAGCTGTCTCGTATAACATATATTTTGCAGAGTCGACTCCACTAATTTTTGTTTCTATCACTTACCAGCATGGTTATAGTCAGACATTATTGTCTAATGAAATAGATCTATAAATAATGTTGAATGAGCGAGGTGGTTGTCGTCCAAAACTAGAAACAATATCCATACAGTTCAACTGATTCGGAATTTATCGAATGGCTAAACGTATAGCCGCTGTCTGAGTCAGAACAAAAGCATTGTTCTACGCGGTACAATGTTCAGGTGGCTTTATTGTGTCCTAACTCTAGCTGCTTATACCGGGAACAAGCCTATATATGAAGAGTTCCCGAATTACTGAAATATGTATTTCGCCTCGATGTGCCAAAGTACTTAATACTCGTTAGTTGTGATTATGTTGTGTTGTTGTTTTATAGTAATATTTTTATGTAATTAAGTATAACAGGGTATTATAATACGTAAGGTAGACATTAAAATAAAATCATTTGAATTTTTGACGCCTTTTATTTTATGACCAATTTATTTTACATATACCTAAAGAAATAAACAAATATCATCACTGACATATAGGATCTTTGGTCGCCATATACCTTAAGGATATATAGTAAAAATCTCTGATAAACATTTACAGCTTTTAAATAAATATCAATAACTTAATGCCTATGAAATAACAAAATATAGATGTGAGGCGAAGCAACACAGTATCTTTGGTCTTATGATGGAAATAGAATAATGCCACTTGTCGATGGTTACGCTCTATTTTTCCTTCGTTCTTAGCGACCTGTATTAGAGTATTTAAAATATTCTGTATAACGTCAAACATTTATTATAAATACCTAATGTTTGTATAAACCACGAGTAAATATATAAATAAAACCTTATTCGTAAATGTACTCGGTTTTCATTGAATAACACGCAAACGTTATTACTGCGCGTTTGAGAAAGTAAAGTATTCTCCCATGCGCCACAGATGTTTGAACACTTTTTTCCCATAGGTAAATCTTCCAAAGATACCTTGCTTTTTGAAGGACGACAGCCTAATGTGGAATTTGTACCCTCTGAAACCCTCACAGATAGTCATCGCCTAGTGCGACAGGAGGAGCTTTTTTAGTCCTTACTTTATTTTCCCGAAACTTCAAGGCAGAGGTTTTTGAATACGTAATACAATTTTGTCTAGCTCTCACCTTTGTCGATATTCAACTGTGTACGTAGTACAGTAGCAAAGCGATTGCCTTTTAATTGGGGGCTCCGGTGGGGTTTCGGGATCAGAACTACGTGTGGTGAAATTTGGTAGACCAGTGCCTACCTACTGGTAACTACCATCCTTATATTGAAAATCTCACGTCATAACATTATTGTTACTTTCCAGCTGTCAACATATGAGAGCCAAGTTATTCTGGGAGAGCAATCTCAACCCGCGGCCACATCACTTGACAGTCTTAAGTTAACACCACCAAAAAATATATATATTGACAAAGTTATACTTACTGTTCAAAATATTAATAATATTCTGCTTATATTTGCTTCACCATATCTTGGGTAATATAAAAAAAATGGTCGTAGTTACAAAGGACGCTGATTTTTTAGGGTAACAATGAATAGTGTACGATTTAGCGTTCTTGGATATTATGAATTTATTTTCAATTATTTGGGATCAGTTTTTTGTTCTAAATAGTCAAGAAGGATTATTGGAAAAAAGACTTGTTGTCAGGATTGTTAGAGTACCAACTTTTAATCATATAACAATATACATTACAATATAAAACAATTATCTTAATAAGATTCTTAATAACCAAAACCACACTTTTCTGTAGCTAATGACTCCATAAATCGCGTTCCACCGACCGACATACGTTCAGACCGTCCATTCAGTGTTGCCATAACCGGAAAATTATCAATTTAAAGTTAACAAAGCTACCCTACATTTTATTGTTTCTGATAACGCTAATAAGATCTTTATCTAAATACCGGATTTTAGGATTTTTATCTATTTTATTTAACAATTTATTACTAATTCTTTCATGTACCAGTACTCCAAAGACAGTTGGTACTGCAAAGTACACAAAACGATAGGTTAATAATTTAATTAAATGACTAAAAAATCCATAATTTTTACTTAATTAAATATGTTTTATTCACTTAAATATAAGTCATTTATTACCGCGATGATTTGTGAGTTCTTTACTCATGTACATATGGTCACCGGAAGACAAATACTTGTTCTATGATTTATGTATCGCCTATATTGAAATAAAAAAGAAAACTATATTTAATACGTCATACTATATAGGTTAAACAAAAATGTTTATCCGAAGATTGTCATAAGGTAGATGTGTCACTTCCTAAAAGGTTCCTTATCGTAATAGTTTACATCAATCCTCACTATTATCAATACTGTAGAATGATTGTCAGTTAACAGGGACTTGCATCGGTGGCGTCTCCAATTCAGCGGATGGTTCTGATTCTGTGGGAGTATTTATCGCTGAAGGTACATCTGTAACGAGAGAGAAATAAATAATTTATTAAATTACTCTTTGTAAGCAAATTATAGTATTAACTTTATGAAATCAAAGTAAATAATAGAGGCAGACTAAATACAAAAAATATTTTATTCATAATCTCCAGAGAAAATATTGGAGAACAGCATATAAACAAGTAATGAAATATTAATTGATATTTATACCTTTACAACCAACATTTAATCTGAGCACTGAACAGTCTTCCACTTAATTAAGATTATGATACACGTGAACGGGACTTTTTTTTACTAGGCGACAAGACGAGCAAGGCAACCAAAGGATTACCATTTAGTAGATTACCTGATAATAAGATACTCTTGTCTATAACAGCACGGCTCCGATTAAGATGATTACACATTACTACATCGCGCACGTCGCCATGAGACAAAGAGTGTCAAATCTCACTACCCCAGTAATTTCAGTAGCATACAACACCCTCCAAACCGGAACAAAGTAATGTTTAGAAACTACTTTTTTGGCAGTAGCGATAGGAGCAGTGGTGGTAGCTATCTAAACAGTCTCCAGCAACAGAGACTACACAACTGCCATTACATACAATATAACGTCTTATATTTTCCTCAAATCTACTTGTTTTCAATTATATTCTGTAAATGATGTAAATTTTTTTGATACAAGTAATGAGTATTAAAAAGTCACTCCATACCTGTAGGTGTTTCAACTGAGCTTTCACTTTGGCTTGTGGTCTCTTGAACATCCATTGGGACATCATTGGAGGTGCTCGGAAGTGGTACCTGTAATATATTTAATACAAAAATATAAATATATACTAAATAATTGTCTGTGTTACCTGAAATGATATAACAAATAAATTTGACTTCTTATTTAACATGGGCTAATGACCAATTTCACATGGTTTCCAGGATGCTGTGGATGAAGACCATAATCGTGATTACCCTGAATATTACGGCTTTCATACGTTAAACAGTAACGGCAGGTTGGTTTACTTTAGGATGACGATAAGCTAGACGAGATTTAAAAAACCATTGCTTACTTTATTCCCTCAAACGTAGCTCCGGAAAAGAACAAGGGAACTGCATGTTACGGTTAGCCATTGCGCTTTGAGAGCAAATTGGATGATGGACGTGTTGATTGTTGATGGACTAATTGGATAATCAGGTTAAGAGGTGAGTATAAGCTGTAATAGCTTAGTTTGTAAAGCAGTCAGTTGCACTACGTGTCTTGAAGTTTTGCATGGCTAAACCCAATAAGTTAGAGCTTCTAGTGAAAGAAAATGTGAGGAAACTGACAAGATACAAAAATAACAGCTTTCATGAACACGTGATATCTAACAACCTGCATTTGGCCAGTAAGGTGGCTAAATGGCTTTGACTCGCTCGTTTTAAGATGAATGCCCTGAATCACAGTTGCGAGAACATTATGAACAATCAACGATCAAACAACTTTAAAGTAACTTAGAACTAAACTATAACGACAAAAGGTCATTACCTCAGGAGCTGCTCTTGCTACTTTGCTAACAGGATGTCTGACACTAAATGGTGCACATTGTGTATAATACTCTATGACAAAGTCGGGGAAAGCCTCACCCAAACTATGTCCTGGAACAACATCTAATTCCAAACAACCTTGCCTGTAAGGAAAATATATTGTAAGCTATATATAAAAATATTAAGAAGTTTTTTTATTATTTACATTGGGTTAGTAATTCCCACTTTCTAAGATGTTAAATAATGTGAAAATTCTATATGGTAAAGTATTCTGGCCCAGAACACCTAGGTATTCATTTATTATCAGTTGACCACTGCACAACTGTTATTGTAACATTTTTAACAAAAGAAAAATAGCTACACAGGCTAGTTGTAAGAAATTCAGAATCAAACCAATGGATTCTGTTACAAGGCAAGCACTCTGCTACTGTGCTAGTTAGGCAGGTATTAGTAAAGCAAAGAGATTTCATTACTCAAAATATTCATCAAATGGTTGTCATACATTTAATGAATTCAAACACTTGGTGGTCTAACTAAATCGGAATTCATTTAAAATTTTATGAATTTTATTTTTAAGTCATTTACCAAGCCAAAGGTACTGCTATAACATGTCTAAAATTTTCAACAAATATGCCAAACAAAGAGGCAGACAAAAAAGGAGAAGTTCCTTTTTTTATATAACATTACCTCCATTACTCACCATTTTACTAAGAAGTACAATGTGCCATGGAATAGTTGCCCAGCTAATATTTTCTCTGGTGGCAAACCGCGACTCAGTCCTCTAGGTTTTTCTACTTCCTAAAAATTTGATTAGAACAAATAGTTTTGATCTTAAAATTTAATCCAATAGTCAAGAAACTAATGCAAAATATACATACTTGACTATTACATCAAATATGATGATGTATATTAAGGCCCGATAAGTTACGGTACAAAGAATTACCAACGTCTAATAACTTATTATTTTCTTCTACATTCTTATCTAACATTTAACAAAACTTGGTACAATTTAAAATTTATCCTAACCTAAAATTTCCTATTTATTAATAATTAAGATATCCCCTCCAATTCACAATAAATAGATGTAAAGTCCATTTAAAGGCACAAAAAATCCATTCAGATTAAAATGCTATTAGGAAATATTAGCCCCACACACAAGAATATGTAAGGTATTAAGGCTTTATTTAATCACTAATAATTATTATTAGATCATATAACCATTATAAATTCACAATAGATAGTAAATGAGTTTTTTCACCTCAATTTTTTTCTTTTTATCTCCCCTGCGAGATCTTTTCCGAGTAGATGGCGCTTCCTCAACAGGCTCTACAACCGCAGGCACTACTTCCCTTTCTCTCTTAAGTCTTGCGTCTTCATAAGCAGAAATCAATTCTGGGCAGTCTAAGTTGTCCTCCGGCTCCCAAGTATTGTCATCACTGTAAGAAAAGTTAAGTTTTATTTTCTAAAATAAAATTCAATATTTCAATACACAACCAAAACAAGTTGAATAAAAGCAGTATGAATTGTTTAATCAATTTTTATGCAAATTTATTTTAATTTAAACTGAAATTGAATATCCATGGGCATCTTTTTCAAATAAAAAAAAGAACACAAATTGAGGTGAGTATGATCAACACATTATTTCAGATTAAAAAATTATACAATTACACTTTATAAATTTGTTTTACATACTTTGAATAGCCTTTCCATTTTAACAAATATTCTACTTTTCCATTTTTAATTCTTCTATCAAGAACCTTTTCTACTGAGAACTCCTCGTGTCTTCCAGATTGTGGACCTCCTGGAGTAGAAGTAGGTACTACATTTCCTTGTGCTGGCTCATTCTCAGTTTCCATTGGCTGATTTGATGGTAACGATGCAACATTATCAGAAAATCCAGATTGTTGCAATTCCATAGATTCCTCCATTTGAATAATATAACTGAAACTGATTAATTATAAATGAAGAATTACAAATTACAAGTAAAAGTTATATTCATGTCCTAGTGGACCATTAAATAAGCAAGCATTTTGTTTTATCTTCTGCCACGGTTTTAATAAACTCAAACCCAAGAACTTTGCGGGATTTGTGTGAACATGAAACAACTAATGAAATGGTTTTCTATTTTGTATGAAAAATTTATATATTTTTGAAAATGGCAGCTCTTAACTATTTAATACCACTGTATTCATTAAGTAGTCAAAATAAATAAAAATACTTCATTTATTTAAAAATATATCACCTTATACAGAGTTATCAAAAGGCTACAATTTTGTTATTCTCGTTACTGTCTGATGGACACAAGCATACAATTATTTATTTCGTATCTGTGCTGCGTTTTGTATTTTTTTTTTCTTTTAATTAAAAGATCGTCAGTAAGTAAGACGGGTGGGATCGTGGTCAAGGGTTGACCAGTAATTTACAAAAAAAAGAACAAACATTTTTATTTTTACTTGTTTCTAAATAAGTATTACGCCAAATTTATTTTAAAAAATGTCATTTACTACATTTTATGCTTTAATAACTTAAAATCCCTCAAAACTAAAACTAAGCAGATACATATAAAAATAGAAAATATTGTTTAATTTTTTTTGATTATAAATTGTAACTATTTGAAATAAAATATGCGCTGAAATAGTGAAATCTTTAAATATAAAACCATGAAAAGTATTTTTTAGGACTAAGATTTTCAAAAAAAAATCTTTCTAATTTTTTTGCTAAAAGTAAATAATTCAAGTATTCAAAATTTTTAAAAGTAAAATATGTTTTCTGTGGGCTGTATGATCCCTGGTCTTTGTCTGTTTCAAATCTGATAATAAGAATTAATTGATAATATAGACAACCAGGTTGTTTTTGAATTGTTTTATGGGTTATTATAAAATAACATATAATTACTGTCCTTTTTATTGTAAACCTTACATTTTTATTTATTTTAACATAACGGTATTAATAAGTAAACTGTGTGAATCTACAAAAGTTTAATCTTCATTCTGATAATTAAGTTCTTTTTTCATAGTGTAAGTTTTATAAAATGACTGAAACAGGCCCATTTTCAAGCAGTACAGCGTTTTGCGCTAGGTGTGGTTCTATACTGCCTCTCCTACAAGAATTTGGATCTGTAAAATGTTACGCATGTAAAGCCAGTTATGATGCTGATAGTAAGTTTTAAAATATATCATTTGTTAAAAAAGATTAAATAATTGTTGTCCTGACATATAAATGAACAAGTTCTTGTCACAGATTTTGTTTAACATAATTTGAATTAATGATTTTTGTTTTATGTGGTTACTAAATTTGTTTATCTTTTGACTTGACAATTCTTACAGATTTCAGTAATCTTAAGTTTCAATATACAATACATTTTAACTCAGTATCAATTGTGACTCATGAGAACCTACTAAATAGAGATGATCCAGAGGGGCCCGTAGTTGAGAGAAAATGTCCTAAATGTGGCAACGATAGAATGTCTTATGCAACATTGCAGCTACGTTCAGCTGATGAGGGGCAGACTGTATTCTACACATGTATACAGTGCAAGTAAGTTGTTACCAAATTTGTCTTAACTTTTACATTTTATACCAAATTGTCCTTACCTAAAAATTATTTGAGTTACTATTACTCTCAATATTATTATAAACTATTAAATAACCGTTACCTTTTTATATTCAATAAAGTAATAAGATGGAAGTATAAACAGTTTGTACACAAAATAAATTTTGTATGTCTGTCTATGTAACTTAACATCTAATTAAATTTATGACCTAAGACAATGTGTTGGTTTAGTAATAGTAAGGTGGTGTTGATACCTCGCAAACCAGATTGTGGTATAGTAATAATATCTCTAGTTAATATTATTTTATTATGGCAAAAAGGCAGTTGCTTAATTGATTCAGAGTAAAAATAATACATAAAATCTGAAATAACTTTTTGGTAGTATACAACCAATGTTATTTTAGCGAATGCAATTATAGTTTTGTGTCATTCTTAACATACCAAAAAAATTAAAACACGAA
>DWLS01000172.1:0-37835 GCA_018246255.1 Pachliopta kotzebuea | reverse complement strand
GTCTAGTCGTACATCCTTAGCTGGGTGAGGCGCTTCTGTGTAATGGACCTTTTCTTCGATCGTTATATCCCTAAGAAGGTCAAGAGGTTTCCCACGTTTTGCTTCGAAGCACTGAGCCCTCCAAACGTTGTTATATATATATATATAAGACATTAACTTAGCGACATCCCATTCCGCACGGACGCACGCCAAGATAAAGAAGATATTAGTAGGATCATGAATAATATTCGGTTTACTCATTTCTAATTATTTTTTTAACGTTCTTCCTCCGTAGTTTGGTAAGAACCTTATTATCTATCTCTTTTTATACTTTACGTTCCATTTCTTCCACACTTTTTTATACATTTCTTCTCATCTCTCATGACTCTTACACTGAGTTTTCTCATCACACTTCCTACTCATTACATTTTATTATTCTTATTCTCTTCTTTGTCTTACACAATATGTCCTTAACTCTATTCTTTCTTTTCTACATCAATTTTTGTCACAAGTGGCACATATAAAATTTTGAAACTTTGTGCACCCACGACACGACAACCCGACCACATACCAACAAAATTCCAACGGCTCTGATCATGTCTACGCGAGATCTGTCTGTATGACAAATGTTCAGCACCAGCTCTTACCCCTTGTAGTTCTCGAGATTGAAAATTGTTGACGGACAGACTGATATTGTCACATAAATAAGTATCTCTTGATTATTTATTAATAATTATTACATATACTATTCGTTCCTCCGCAAACTGTGACAGGGAATTTTATATCGTTTATAATTTTCCGTCTTTCTTTTCTAGCTTAACCCTGCTTTAGTTCTTCTTCACTTACACCCTTCTCCGTCATTCCTTTACAATAATCTGTTACAATTTTGTTTTTCCCCAAGCAAGTTTGATTTATGAAATTATTATAACATTGGTATATTTATCTATTTATTGCTAAAAATAAGTATCATAAAATGAGATACTTGTTATATATAGATAAAATAAATAAAAACTTGATACATTTTAAAAGTGGATAAGCTCAGCCCCTCTTGACAGATTAAATATTCAAAGTAACTTAAAACTCTGTAAAGTTAGCCCGCTTCGATAAATTTTACTTACGGCCTGACTTTGAATAGAATTAGCGAAATTTGCTATTGGATAGGATTTTTTTATTATTTTTATTACCACAGACCCCTATATCTTATGTCAATCTCTCTTTTCCTAGTCACTATCCTACATTGTAGTAGAGTCAGCTTTCCTTATCTTTTCCCTCCACTCTATCCTGACATTGTCATCAGTAACTTGGTACTCTCCTATATCTCTAGACACTACATTTTCTATCTTCTTGGGTCTGACAATTTCAGTAAATTATTAATTTATATTTAAGCGAAACCTTTACTAATGAAAAATGTAATTTCGTTTTAGTTATGCTATTTGGAATTTACTAACTTTTCTTTTTAATTCGATGATACGAGCAAGGTGTTAACCTTTTGGTAAATGATACGCCTGCCTATAACAGCTTAGCACTAGTTAAGATGGTATAAACAGCACTAACCCTTGCTTATCGACTTGAGACATAAAGTATTAAGTTTTGTTAGCCCAGTAATTTCACTAGCATACATCACCCTTCAATAATGTTTGAATATTACTGTTTGGCGGTAGAAATAAAAGCTGCGGCGGTACCCATACGATCGCGTGCAAAAGAGACATATCAAAAGTATACTCGTATATTCAACACTGTATTCAAATAGGTAACAGAAAGGTTTTTAAACAATTATAATAATAAACAATAATTATAAAGAATTAATATAATATTATATAAATGAACATAGATGTATAAACTATTACTCACAATTTGATACAGAAAATAAACTTAAATTACTAAACGATCTCTTCCAGGGAACCTAAAAGTACAGGAGGGATAAGATAAATACACAAATAAACGCTGTGTCTGTGTAACGCGGTTCCTCTCACTGTCAATTTCGCGATATATCTATATAGGATCTATATATAGGTATACAGATTTTGGACAACTTCCTGTTGGTCGGACAGAAACGGAACTGGATGAACCATCACTGTACCCACCTCAATATTAATGCCGAGTTTCATTTCGGTCGGCCTTACTTACACACACTCACTTGACTAAATCATAGTTAATGCAATCGACAATAAATATATAGTAGATCAATAAAAAATAATTAAATATACTGTAGTGAATACACTCAGTCTAAATTGCAAGATTCAATTATTTCAGGCGCAGTCCACGCTCTGCAGGGAGATTCAATTTTCTTCACGGAATAAATTCACACTTGACAGATTTATTTCGGCTCGAGACAAATCTTATCAATTCCTTCCGCTATGTAAACCCCTTTTTTTTACGAATTCAATAAAGAAATCTACGCCGAAGAGTTGGAGGCATCGTGTCATTTTTGAAATATGCTCAATATACAAATAGCCCCCTGGCGCATGAGCTGGGTTGACAGGGCGTGAGATTCAAACAATTTGACATAGTATTTTCGTAGAAGAAAACTGTATTAATTTTTTTATTTAATCTCTGCTTTTCCCTGATATTATTATTCAGAGCTTTTTCAACTTATATTTACATCGTTTAATACCTATGCTATCTTATGATCTTCCATTATAACACTTGTATATACACATTTATATATATAGTCACATATATATGTTATTATTTCTATTATTTACTATAGTACATTTCTTTTGACAATATATTATAAACTTATTTATAACTAATTTAAATTTTATGAACTCGTTTAAACTATCTGTTTTCAATTCATACCGTAATATCCTATTAAAGGGACACTACATTAGTAAGTAAGGAAGCCGACAAGATTAGCAAGACGTTCACTTGATGGTAAGTGATACGCTTGCGTATAACACAACGCTGGTTAAGATGTCGCTTAAAGACAAAGTGTTTCTCGTTACCCCAGTAATTTCACTAGCATACAACACCCTTCAAAGTCGGCTGCAATAGGAGCTGCTGTGGTACTTATATAGTCTCCAGCAACGGAGTAGGCCAGTAATATAGTTGTATATAATCAATGAGATAATATTTGATCTAATTTTTACTAATAGTTAGCGACAGATAATAACGAAAGCTCTAAATTCAGGAGGAGGCCGTCTAAGAAAATACCGGCACAGCTATTATTTCTACCGCTAAATAGTAATGTGTTAACTTTACTGTACCAGTTTAAAGGATGCTTTATGCTAGTGAAATTATTGGGGTGACGAGATTTGACACCTTACATTTCAATGGGATGAGCGCAATGTGGTGTTGTGTATGCCATCTTAACCAGCGCCTTGTTATGCGCAAGTATATCTCACCATTAAGTAAACGCATTTCTCGTCTTGACGCCTTGTCAAATTAAAAAAAAAATTGTAATAGGAGAAACTACATTTAATGTACTCAATCATAATGTCAATATTCTTATCCTAATTTATCCTAAACTTACCTTTATAACCAAACAAAATTATTTATTTAGAATTGTTGTCTCATTGTGGTAACAAAATTTCAACATTCGTAGATTATAAAAATTATTTAAATTTTAAAGGAAATTATGTTTTCATTTCATCATCGTCATCATCAACTGCCTGCGCCAATCCACTACTAGGAATAGGCTTCTCCCAAGAAAGGTCAAGTTTTCCTTTATAAATGTATAATGTAATTCCTTGATATTCTTTACAGATGAAGAAGAGAAACCTGTGAAGATTCTTCTAGGTACTTTATATTGAAGATTATCAAAGAGGTTTTATTTGGAGCGAGTCCGATATAACTAAAAGCCTTCTCCTTCGTAATTTGGGTGAGGGAATTGATTTTTCTTTTGCTATGTTCATTATTCTCTTTAATTTCTTTTAGTTTTACTTACTACCTCACTTTCATGCTTATTATTATCTTTCTCTTTTTTGTCCTTTGTAAATTATCCTTATTCCTTTTCATGATTCTCCTCTTAGAGTAAACTCTAAAAATGTAATTTTTACCTTCTCATCTTTATACATTTGTCCTTATTTTTTTAACTTAGTACAGTTTTGATTTTCTTCCTTTCACATTTTCTTTATCACCTATGTTATCTCCTTGTCTATCTTTTGCTTCCTTTACATTTTATTCAGTTTCGAATAGATCTGTTACCGTTGAATCCTTACCGTAATATCACCGTTACTAAATCCATTTGTTAGCTGGAGGAACTGCGCGAAGCATCTATCACCGCTTAAAGTAATTAAGCAACAAACAAGGGTAGTTTAATATCTAAACCCTTACTCAGAATACCGATGAGTTATAGATAAACTTTGTTACACACCTTTGATCGACTACCAAGCATTGATTCTCTAGTTGTGTTAATTCATTGTTACTGGTAATTTCTGTTGATTACCACCAAGTTCATTAAGAGTTACATTCAACACGGTACAACAAGGTATTTAGTAGTAGTAGTCAGCCGAGGAACTGCTAGCGGTGGACCTTGCTTTTCAAGCATGGCTCTTGCTCCTAATCAACCCGCTTTTGGCCAATGTGATTGAAGACGGCCCAAACCTCCCACTATTAGTGGAGGTTTATATCCAGCAGTGGACGTCTATCGACTGATGATGATAATGATTATGTAGATACTATCGAATACACACTACGCCAGGGTGATGAGAGATGGCCCGAATCACCTCAGTATTTAATTAAGCCAATGCTTAGAAGTAGACGCATATCGGCTGAAGATGATGATAAATAATCAAAATTGAAGAACTAAGGTCACTGACATAGACCTTACGATTGCTAGATTTAAGTGGCAATGGGTAGGGCATTGCTTGAAAGACTGACAATAGGCACTAAGGTCCCAGAGTAGTGACAACATTAGTGCTAGAAGGTCCTCCACTATGTAGTAACTAATAGCGCAAGACTGATTGGAGTGAAGATAATTGGAGAAGGTCTATGTCCAGCAGTGGGCGTTCATCCAACATCCGAACATGTCTATGTTGTTCAACATTTTTTATACTCCTAGAAGATACTAGAGACCCTCTTATATGACTATTCCCAGGTTCGATTCCTTGGCCACGATTAATATAAAACTTTCCTTACTATTGCCCCATTGTCGTTAAGAAATGGCCCATTGAACTATATCCCATTACACGAACACACTTATAACCTTACGTCTGTAACATTCGTTGGAATGATTTACGTCAGTCAATCTAATCGTTAACAGATCGACAAGTTTCTTAGGAAAGCGGTGATTGATGGGAGGGAGATGTCGACCGTCCCATCGGAATGAGAACGTAATGCAATAGGACAACAGAATAACATATTTTTTTATAATATCAGTAAGAACATGTTTAAGTTCTCCTGGTGACAAGTAACAAGTAATTTTACTACACAGGCCTTACGATAACATCCACGATTGTGTTCCGAACGGAGATCGTGGGCTAGTTTTACTTGGTAAAAATCTCCACATAACCATGACTTCCTTCCAGAAGGCAAGGTATTTTTTTTGAAGATTTCTTCCACGAAAAAAAAAAAAAAGCCTTACGTAGGTCTACTTACATACTCATCTCCTGCCACACTGACCCAATGCAGATTGGTGAGTAGCCTGGGCTTTGTTTGTTAATTAGCAGGCTGCACCACAATCAGTGAGGTTATCTTGGGTCCCATGAGTTGTTGTGTGGGATCCCGTATATCCTTTATTTTACTTACAAACGAATAAATATCATTCTTTGAAGCAATGAGACGAACAAAGCGTTCACTTGATGGTAGAAAGTATACACAGCGCCACATTAAGTTCGTCGCTTTGAAACGTAAGATTTTAAGTATCGTTACTTCAGTAATTTTACTAACACTACACCCTTCAAACTGGAACACAGTAATGTATGCTAATTACTATTTGGTAGTAGAAATGGGAGCTGTGTTGATACCTACCTAGACATTTAATGCTAACGGAGACCTACCACCAGTAAAAAAGCTAACATGCATTTACCATGAGATTGAAACTTCTTTTTATTAAACCCTATTTCTACCTAATAGTAATGTTATTATTTGGCAGTAGACACAGGAATTAATTAGAAAAGTCGTATCAATCTTATGATAAATATATGTCCTCCCCATTTAGTAGTGGTAGGTATCCGTTAGCGTAGACCGTCTAGGTAGGTACCGCCGCAGCTTCTATTTCTATTGCCAAATAGTAATATGCATACATTACTATGGTTCCGTTTGAAGGCGTTTTATGTTAATGAAATTACTGAAGTAACAAGACAATTACATAACGTTTCAAAGCGACGAGCGCAATGTGGTGCTGTGTATACCATCTTAACTAGCGCTCTGTTACAGGTGAGCATAAAACGTACCATATAGTGAATGTCTTGTCGAATAAAAAAATATATATCTTGTAACATATATAAAATATATACAGAGCTAGTAGCATGCGATACTTAGACGGAAGTTCTCCGTATCGAGCTGACTGAAAAATGTCTAAAGTGTCGCCTCAGAAGAAATATTGTGAGAATTTCCATCGGATATTTTTCCCTTCACTTTTCTAAGTGCGCGACAGTTTGTAAGCAAAATAACTTTGCTTGTGCTTGCTTTAAATTAAAATTGTCTCCCTCAGTTAATTTCTTACCGGCTGTTTAAGTTGAGGTTTATTTAAATGGTTACATTTGACGTAAATTAATATCGTAGGCATTACCGACTATTACACATATATTTTCAACCAATTCAAATTGGGCCAGCTTGGCGGTAGACGGCCCAAATGTATTATTAGGGAAAGCCTATATCCAGCTGTGGACGTCTATCAATTGATGATGATGATTGTTTTATTAATTTGAATAGTATATATTTTTTACTAGAGTTCAATAGAATTTAAGGGGTAATAATCATATTGAAATACTGGTTACAGACTTCAACTTATTTAAAAATTCAATAAATACGACTAAAGGATATTGTCTTCAATAGTTATATGCAGAGTTCGCGGATCGATAAAGCTTTAAGTCGCTAGTCACATTGTCTCAAGGTCATATCAAGATCAAAGTCTTAAAGCAACTACAAAAGCTTTGACTCTTATAACCATAGACTTTAATTCCTAAGGAACATAATCTTAGATTATATAAAGTGAACTTAACACATAACGTTATTGAAATCGTATTTTAAAATTTCCCACCAATTCGCATTAGGCCAGCGTGGTGGAAGATGGTCCAAATTCTTCCATTATTGAAAGCCCAGCAGTGGACGTATTAAAGAAGGTGATTTAAAAAGCTCCTAAGAAAATCCCCCAACATTGACTCAACAAAGCAAACTAATTTTGATTTTCAATTAACAAAGTGAAAACAGTTGCTCCAGGAAAACGAGGGGGGAAATTAAAAAAAAAATCAAAGGTATCCGGATATTTTATCGTCCGGCCGGGAGATCAGAGACGTTGTCAGCGATTTCCCCGTCCATTTACGGGAAGGGTCCCCGGACCCGACGGCTGTTCCGTCGTCTGAATGACGTCAAAGCTACGGCAAAAAGCTCCCTTTGAACCGAATCAATGCTACATTGTTCAAATTACTCGACCTTTAGCTCATTGCCCGATCTTTACTCGTCCACCCATTAAATACTGAGGTTATCGAACTATTTCCTAGTAACAGTCTCTATACTATCAACAAATAAACCAGAGCACATTTTACACGCCGTAGGAACCGGGTTCGAATCCGGCCTGTACCATTGAATATTACAATTTACTTTCAATTAGTATAACACCCAATATCACGTGTATTCAGACATGTATAAAATCACGTGGATTAAAAAACCAGAGCACAAAAACCAAAGCCGCAAAACATTAACGCAGCAACAATAAACGCTAACAAGACGTAAAGGGTGTAAAAGAAAAATAGAAGAATGATTGAAGAGAGTAAGAAAGAGATAAGTATGAAAGAAGGAAATATTTTAAAATCAATAAACAAATCCCGATAATCAATCCTTGGCCCAAATCAACCATAAAAAAGAGAACGTATACTATATATAGATGTATGAACTACTGCTGCTGCTCACATTATGGTACAGTGAATTAACTTAACTAAACTTATGATATAAATGTAAGCAAAAACAGGTGCAATTGTTCTTAAGTAATGATTCTTTTTTAATTCGACTAGAAGACGAGACGAAGAAGGTGTTCACTTGATAGTAAGTGATAATATATACCCATAACAACGTCGCCAGACGTAAGTCTGTCAAGTCTCGTTACCCCAGTAATTTCACTAGCTATAGCAAACTTCAAACTGGAACGCAGTAATAATTCCATATTACTATTTGGCGGTGGAAAAACTGAACTGGTATCTACCTAGACTGTCTCCGGCAACAGAGTCTTATCACCTATGATAAGGTGGTCTTGTAACCTTATCTGATAAAAAAATGATCATCCGATGATAACGAAGTCGAAGACTGTCTAGTCATGAAAGGTTATAATGCTTATTTACTGTATAATAGTAACTAAACATTACTTTGTTCCAATTTAAAGACAGCAGGAAGTTATAACAATAATGAATATTGACAATATGTTACTATCTATAATATAATATACAACATATTGTACTCGTAACTACTGTCCTTAAGATAAACTTGTAGCTTAGTCGTAGTAAATAATAGCTTAGATAATACTATATAACAGTAAACTATCTTATCTTCGCCGGTTAAATCACCCGGGGGAAATCTTAACATTTACCCAATCACAATTAATTTCAAGCCGTTCGTAAGTAAACAAACTTGACGGCTCACTACATCATGTTACATATTGTCTGCTCCTGAAATAACTTGGTCGGATAATAGTAAGTGCAAACTTGGAAAGCTCTGGAGCTTTAACTTAATTTTTTATTAATGATAATAGGATTAAGAATAAGATAAAAGTTTGATGGGAAGAAGATAAGGAAACGTCTGCAGAAAGTCATTGGTATATAATATCAATGATTGTAATTGCTGGTGCTGTTAAGCTTATCCTCTTTGCGAATAATGAGAAGTAAAAAAATTTATCATACTACTTACTAGTAAAAAAAGAATTTAAGAAGAATAATTACAAGGAAATATATATATCGAGTCAATGTAATTAGGATTTGTAAATTTGATGGAAGGTCTCAGTTGCCGGAGTCCGTCTAGCTAAGTACCGCAGTGCCTATTTCTACTGCCAAATAGTAATAAGCAAATATAACTGTGTTACAGTTTAAAGTGTAGTATGCTAGTGAAATTACTGAAGTAACAATACTCAAAGGCTTACGTCACGAGATAGGCGTAATTTGGTTTTGTGCATGTCATCTTAAATACCGCGTTGTTATAGGTCTTGCTCGTCTCATAGAATATAAAGAAATTTAAATTATTTTCAAAGTCTGTTCTCGTTGATGAAGTAAATATTCAAAAATTACTTAGTCGCTAAGTTTTTTATCAAGTTATGTCTACGACGATCAATAGAAGCTGAATCATAGATGAAAGTAAACTGTGAAGCATCTTTCTAAGCAAATATTTCCGATTTTCTATATACAAAGAAAATTAAATTTTTTTTGATAAAATTAGTTGTACTTCTTCAGTCTATAGAAGTTCACTCCTGGATATATGAGTCTATAAATAGTTGTGGGATTTGGGCCGTTTCTAACCACGCTAGCTCAATGCAGGTTGGTTGGGAACATACTCTTATATATATACAATTTCCAAAGTAAATTCTGATTACTTTCTTAAAGTATGTACAATCAAACTTACAAAGGAACAATCTCCAATTTGAGATGGGTTAAGTAATGATTGAAAATCCTTTTCTAAAGTAGAACTCGAAGAAAATTTACTTTAAAGTTAATACCATTTGTAACGAAGCTTTACTTAAGCACCATTGTACCAACAGTATAGAAATGTATACTGCAAAGGGCAATGTAAATTTCACTCTTTTATTGAAAGCTCCCTTAAACAATATTTTACATTCAATTATGGAGAACACCCGGGGCGGGCTCGATCCTAAACGGGCTTCAGGAAATTTTCTCCGTAGATATTTATTCAGCGCCCGATTGTACGAAACAATGTTCTATTGTTCTCCTCGATGAAACATGCTTGTGTTAAATCTATAATAACTTTTTTTTGTCTCGGTGTTTCCACCGAGAACAGAGTCAGGATTATGAGGAATTTATACTCATAACATTCATCCTCAGTGCATTACGGAAGGCCTTGGAATCTTTTACGGAACTCACTGGTGCCTCCCTGCATTGCTGTTAAGAACACGCCAGGGAGAGCTGTTACCTTCCCCAGCACCCATAGTATGCTACGACAAAGTACAAGACTACTTATTACTTGTGGTCTGCCCTAGACTCACTAAATGGGTAATGAAGGCCCTTAAAGCCACTAACCCGAAAACCCTTTTAGTCTCCTACGACTGGCAGGGCTTACCTTAGTCCTATTCTTGATAGCCCGAGACTACAGACTTTACATTCTGTAATACTTACAAAAGCAATAAGTTATTTAATTATAAAATATTCTCAAGTATGGAGAAGAAGAAGAAAGCAGATTACGATGGTGATAGCCACATAGGGTTTTAAGTAAACCATTCACTAACTATTACTTTAAGCAGAAGAAACTATGATAAAATAAACGCTGTCTGTGTAACGCCGTTCCTCTCTGTCTATTTTGTGATATATCTATACAGGATCTATATACGGTATACATATAATGGACAACTTCCGGTTGGCCGACCAAGACCGGAAGTACATAAAAAAATATCTTTTGACGACGATGACTTTTACTTCAATAAATATATCAAAAATATACACCATTAAGGTAATTGGTGACTTTTGGTCCCACTTCCATTTGGCCGGTTATAACGGAAGTACATATAAATAGTGATTATACGAGGAACATATTTATATAAGAATAATGTAAAAAATATGCAGAGTTATGGTACTTAGTGATTTTCGGCAACACTTCCGTTTGGCCGACCAGAACTGGATATAGCTAAGAACCGTCATATCCACCTCAATATTAATGCCAAGTTTAATTATGGCCGGCCTTACTGTTTGTCTAAGGCGCGACCACAACGAAATTAGTACACACACACACACACTTGACTAAATCATAGTCAATGCAAAATTTACGATAGAAATCGTAAAGCGATACTTCGTCAGTACAGACATTCAGTATTCGATGTACAAATTATGCATGCGCTCAGATTTATGCCGATCCTTGCCACTTGCCACAAATCTCGGCGATAAAAGAAAAGATAATGCCATTCGTTTGCTCCGGCTAATGCATATTTTATACGGAACCCCTGATCCCCATAATGCTTCTGACAAAACTGTATCGCGTCACATTCGCGGATATCCACTTTGTGCTCTATTTTATCGTGCCGCTACATACATAAAACTTGTTTACTATTCAACCAGTAAAAAAAAATGTTGTCGATAAAATTTCCAAAATATCATCATCATCATATGATGATAAACTTCCACTGCTGGACACAGACCAGAGAGTATCTTCGACCTTCACCAAATCATTGATCCTCTTAGTGGAGGGCCATTCTAGTACTACGTTAACCGGTACGTAGCCGCCACTCAAGGACTTTTCATTCCCATCTGCTATTAGTCCTTCCAGCAATGCAGCCCATTACCACTTAAGTCTAGCAGTCCTTAAAGCTTAGTCAATGACCCGAGTTCTTCCACGGATCTCCTCATTCCTGATTCAACCACACTGATACTACAAGCACAGTCCTCTCTCCCTTTGACTTTTTTTTAGGCTCTTTGTAAATAGCCTCGTCTCACTTCATCATCATTTGTATGAGTCCATTTAGTACCTTGAAAACGGCTGAACCGATTTTAGTTTGATAATATCCAAAAGCCTCAAAGGTCAGTTAATTATCTTTTAGATTTTTTGATTTATTAATATATAAACTTTCTTCAAATCAAACTCTTCAATTAAATATTATCAAATTGTTCTTATGTTAGAGGTCCCATACAACAACTCGTGGAACCCAAACCAGCTAACTGCTGGTGCAAACGAGGCTCTGGCTCTCAGATCCTCCAGTATTGAGAGAAGCCTATACCCAGCAGTGGAGCTCTATCAGCTGATGACGTCTTTACGAACTACCTTCACGGAATTTGTTAATGTTTAATTCTTCGTTAAACTTTAATTAACAACAATAAAGTTGTTTACCCCGAGGAAATTTAATAAGTCCCTTGACTAAAATAGAAGCCTTTTAATTGTTTGCAAATAACCCCGGGCCCTTGAGTATTGATGTAAGTAAAGGCCCGCGGTTATTTGTTGTAATTAATAAGTAATTACTTACTAATACATAAGGAGTATTGTTTTTTGAAGGAATCTCTTTGATCCTCCCCTCATCCTTTTTCCCTCTGGTTTCTCCTCTTCCTTATTTTTATTTATATAGTTCAGCTTGAGGAGTCTGGATCCGCGAGCCTTGGGACCGATGAAGCCTTCGCAGCCGAGAGCATCAATCAATAATAGAAAGAATATTTCTTTTTATTCTGCGAGAATGATGTGAGCAAGTAATTCACCTGATGGTAAGTTAATTAATGTTTGCTTACTATTATATAGTACAAGTAGTATTATGTTTTAAATAGATAATACACTTTTTTGATTAGACTATACTGTCAAATGAGACAATGCGTTCACTTAATGGTAAGTGATACCATTGCTTATAACATACTTCTGGTTAAGACGGTATATACTACACCACATTGCGCTTGTTGCTTGGAGACATGTGTTAAGTCTCGTTACCCCAGTAATTTCACTAGCTACAGCACTATTCAAATTGCTAAATAATAAAATTACCTACCTAGGTCTCCAGCACTCTACTACTCTTATAATAGAAATCGAGTGGTTGGTATGAAAATCTCAATATTACTAGTATACAAAGTCTCTTGTAATTTCTTCGCCCAGCAGTGGACGTCTATCTGTTGAAATGATGATGATAATAAAATAAAGCCTACAAACTCGATTATATTGACTATTTACTAATTATGTATTATAAAGGCTAAATCATTTTTATTTTTAGTAAAAGGTATAATTAAAAGTAACGCTTTCTTCAGTTCTTATGCTAGTCGGAAGTATATCCAATTTATCATTTTGATTAAATAGACTTTGGGAACATTTGTATTTTAAATCTACATCACCTAAAATTTATCGTTAAGGAATTAGTACAGAAATTTGCAACTTCCAGTCACTAATATGTGTCGTTGCACAAACCATGACCTATATAAGTAATATACCAAAAAAAACTATCCGAATCGGTCAGACCGTTTCGAAGATATGCGTGTAATATACATCTTCTAAGTCGTACTTTCTCATGACTGAGGGTCGTAGTCATCATGTAGTGAACCACACTACGAGTTTTAAGCAGTTATAATGGAGTGGTGTTGCCATTGCCTTTTCCATTCCACATACTAGTCCGTCTACGAATGATCATCACATAGATATGTACGTTTCCTTCACCGTCAAATTACGTGATATTAGTTGGCGTACAACTGCACATAAATTGAAGAATTCAAACCACTAGGCTATTTCGACTAACATAGAGACTATAAAGAAGGTAGAGTTTATAGTGGTATAAGCAATTAACAAGTGATTACGGTTATTGTAATAGAAGTTCCTGCAGTAGTTGCCTACTTTATATTCCAGGCCGTCGGTCCGCTCACTCCGGCGGTTGTCACTAGCAACAGATGGGCCCGGCCCATCGACACTTCAATTTCCATACTCAAAAGGCCATGCCGATTTACATATTCGTTGCATTTGATCGGATTATGTTCGAGGCGGTCGGATCATTCGCAACTTGTACACCGGCGGGCTCTCAGCTCTGAACATTTGGCAGCCTGGTGATTTCTACCTCGATTTATACCTTCATAGTTCCATTGGAACATATTTGAAAATGAGCTACAGAATTTTTTACAGAACAGAAAAATTTCCGGATTGTAATAAATTTTTCATTATCTGAACGACGTTGTATTAGGTACTCCTTTTTGTCATATGTGAAGCAACAAGACTAGACAGATGTTCTCCTAAAACTCGTGGAGCTTTGGGACATGTAAAGCCTTCAAAGCTCTAATAGTGCCTGAAGACATTGACTGAGTAAGAGATTATAAGAGACTTGAGTAGGAGATACTCTAGTAATAGGTAGTGCTAATTATAATAATTAAATCTTCTTTGTCCTATAATGTCTCATCACGTAGCGCTAATAAGACGTAAAGGATATAAAAGAAAATTATAGAATGAAAGAAGAAAAAAAGAAAGTGAGTATGAGTATGAAAGAAGGAAATAATTTCAAAAGGAAAAACCGAAGCATGATTGGTCAAGCTTTGGCCCATCCCAACCAACAATGATTTTACTATTATACTATATTATGAATTACATTATAATAGTAGAATGACTAAAGTATCCATTAGAAGATTTAGCTACTCCTATTCTCCTGCCTCTGCTTAATTACTTTGTATTAGATTAAGTATTTAACTTAACATTATATCTCCTATACCACCGTATAATAAGTCATTTGTCACTTTGAAAACATTTCCTTACTTGGGTTAATTTTGTTTGATTTCTAAGGTCTCTTCTGATGAATACCGACCAGAGGTCAGCAACATGCGGCTCTTTGGATGTGGACCTGAGGCTCTTTAGTTCCACACGAAAACATTATTTTATTTAAAAAAAATTTTTTTTCAAAAAACTGCTTATAAATAAATAAATATTTTTCTAATAACTAAATATATATTTGGTTAGCAAAACAAAAAACAGATTGGCTCTTAAAAACTATTAGATTTTGTAAGTTATAATTTTTAACTCTCTAGCTCAAAAGATTGTTGACCATTAGTTTAGACCAACGCAGCTCCTATCATTACTGTACCAATATTATCCCGGTTTGAAAGGTTCTGTATGCAAGTGAAATTACTCAATAAGGAGATTATTATAAGATATATTAACTAATGGTTACGCTGAGTTGGAAGCTGTCTCTATTCTCTTCCCACATTTGGGCTATTTAAATTAATATCAGATCATCTTCAGCCAGCCTTAGGTCTTAGTATAATAGTCGTGATAGCATAGTGGTTTGTACGTTGGTCTTCCAAATGTACCGGGTTCAAATCCTGCCTGCACCAATGAACTTTTCAATATATCTAAAGTTAGTATAGCACCTACTAATATCATTTTCTTTAAGCCATATATCAAATCGATGATATAAACCGTTACAATATATAACATCTTATTTATAATCGTTATATAACATCCTTAGGATCCGTTATAAAGTTTCATTTAGTAACAGCCTTAAGTTGAAGATGTTAAATAGAATAGCGCAGTTTTTAATTCACTTAACTTAGACGAGCAGTATACACTTAATTTGTAAATTAAGTTACAGAGCGGAAAATTGTGTATTATTTTGTGAAATGGTTGTACGTTGCGGAACACTTGGTTTAACGTGTTCAAGATCATAAATTCACAAGTTAGAAATATTTTTCCTTTAATAATGTTTAAGAAGGTTCATAGACAAAATATGCAGATATGTAGCAAAGTAATACATGTAAATATATTATAATAGGAAAGTTGTATTAATTTCCTTGCGTGTACTCGTGGTAGGTCTTTTACTACAGACCGTCTAGGTAAGTACCACCGCAGCTCCTATTCCTACTGCCAAATAGTAATATCCAAACATTACTGTGTTTACTGAAGGGTATTGTATGCTAGTGAAATTACTGGGGTAAAGAAAAATAACCCGGACGTCGGACTAGTATGTGGAATGGAGAAGGCAATGCCAACACCACTAAATTATAACTGATAAGGAAGTGGTCGTGTAATTTACTACATGATCACCACGACCCTCAGTCATGAGGAAATACGACATAGAAGGAAGGGTGATTACCGTTTTTACAGCTATCACTAATTAATTCATAATTCCACTTATTTCTAATCTTAACCCTTTGCGATATTTATTTCCAAGCAAGAAAATGTCTTATCATCCTAAAACAAATTCCAATGTACATTGTGTGTGTTTCTTTGGCCAGGCCGAGCCGGTCATCAATCACACCCACCCTCTCCAGGAGCCGCGTTCAACCTCAAGAATGATAAATTAATATTTATATGTCACTCATAAAAGGGTGTATGTATCGTAATAATTTAATCACACAAAAAAACTTACGAGAGAACATACACTTGTACGTCTTGAGCAAGAGAGACGATCAAGGCGGGATCTGATCGTATTTCTATCACTTGCCCATAACATAGCGCTAGTTAAGATCGTATACACAGCACCACATTGCGCTCATCACCTTGAGACGTAGTCTAAAGTCACGTTACCCCAGTAATTTAATTAATTTACAACATCCTCCAAACTGGAACATAGTAATGATTGGCCTGTTTGCCGGCTGGAATTGATGCTGCGGTAGTACCTTTACGTCACCGGTAACCAAATCTATTACCAGTAAGTAATAAAGTTATAAAAATATATATATTTAGACACCCTGGATAGTAAATAAAAAGTCTAGCAACTTTAGTGCCAGTATTATAACATATAACATCTCATCATCATAATCATCAGTCGATAAATGTCCACTGCTGGATATGTCGAATCCCTCCCCCTCTCTTCCTCTAATAATAGGGGGGTTTGGTCCATGTCCTACCACACTGGCCCAATGCAGGTTGGTAGGAAGTCAGAGTCATTTGTTGGCTTATAAAATATAGTTAATTATGATATTTTTTTAATTATTACTTGATCAAGAATGGTTCTAAGTTAAATCAAAGTCATAAATATGTAATATAACCAACTAAAGCTTTTTGTGCTTTATCAATAGATCGCCCGCTGAAAGAAAAATGCAAATTCCCTGCAACACGAAGATTTGTTAGAAGTCCGGTGCTCGTTACCCGAGGCCACGATTTCTGTGAGGCTCCGCTCAATAACCAGCACTTGGATTTGCATCCGAATACGTAATAACGACGCCCCTAGCCCCCTGCGAATGTCCCCCAACAGTACTGGGGGCGACAATAAAGCGGAGCTGCAGGTAATTTAATCAATGTCCTAACATTTATTCGAGGCGTAACTTGACTTCGTTACGCTGCAGCCTTGCAGCGAGCAAAACAAGTTTCCACTGTGCTGTTACGTAAATAAACAAACGTATAACCTACTGCTTTATTATCATTAAAGTTTTCTGTAGCTGGTGGTAAATCTGTTGCCACAGACCGTCTATGCCACCGCAGCTTCTATTTCTACCGCCGAATATTATCATTGTGTTGAAGGGTGTATATTACTAAATTTACTGCGGTAACGATACTTACTGACGTCTTAAAGCACTTACCATTAAGTGTACCCTTTACCCGACAATAACATCGAATAAAAGATGTTTTCTATTTCAAAAAATAATACTACTTGTACTATACTGTATAATAGTAATCAAATATTATTTAACTTGACATCAGGTGATCGCCTTGATAGTATTGTTTTCGTAGAAGAAAAATAATACTGCTTATGTATTAGTAAGTAATTACTTAATAACTTAATAACAACAAATAACCTTGAGACTTACTCGTCTCGTGGCTTTATTGAATAAAAAAACCTTTCAAACGGGAACACAGTAATGTTTGCAGACTATTTATCGGCTGCAATAGGAGCTGCGGTGGTACCTACCTAGACGGTCACCGACAAAATGAACCTACCACCAGTATCCATGACTTTGTAATTCTACTTTGAAGTATCACAGAAAAAACTTTACTACAATATACTAGAAGAATTTTGAAGAACACTAAACGAAGAGAACTGTCAAGAGTCGTGATAGCCTTGTAGTTTGAATACCGGCCTTCCACTTTGGAAATATTGGGTTCAAATCTGACCTGCAACAATTAATTTTTCAAATTACGTGCAGTTAGTATAACACCAATACCACGTGCTCTGACGGTGAAGGAAATCGTGAGGAACCCTACATACCTATGTGATCCATTATAACTAGCAAGGAAGTCATCGTGTGGTTCAATGTCATGAGGAAATACAACTTAGAAGAAATGAAGAGAGAATCCAATATTTTCCAGTTTATACTAACTTTTATCTTCTTCTAACAGTAAAATAAAAGTTGAAAGGAGAGCTAGCGATAAACACCTGCCAGGTATTCCATGAAAAAATTCAAGTGAAATTTTCAAGTTATTTAATCAAGCACCAAGTTGCAGGTATTTGCTTGCTACAAACTTGGCATTGATTCAATAGTTCGTCGCAAAACAAAAGGAGCGGTCGGATAAAACGCAGCGCCGTCAATAGAAATAGCTGACTAGTTCGACCATCCGGCGGGAGTTATCCGGAATCCGTCTCCAATAGCAGTTTGAACCGTGTCGATGGTGAAAGTGAGGAAACTGTTTTGTTTTGTGATGAAAGATTTATTAGTCATACATGCCTCAGTCCAGATGGACAGAAATTTATTTATAGTCCTTTGAAGCATCTGATGTTGGATGTTAAGCATTGTTCTAGTTAGTAGCTTAAGTAGCAAGGGAAAGTATGAATAAAAAGCTCGGAATCTACTTCGGAACTCACAGGTGAAGGACGGTAAGGTCTAGCAGTGGTGACCGCGTACCGATAATCGCAATGCTGTAGTCCCCCACTAAGTATGATGGTGAAGGTCGAGGTAATCCGCTGAAAGCAAATAGCTAAAATCGGAGAGGAAATCTTTAAGAAAGCTTACATCCAGCAGTAGGCAATATCCGTTGATAAAGATGAGACTACTTAGTAATTATCCAAATTTTTAGTATTCATATTCAGATATCTTGTAACATGTAGTAATCTTATTACTGTGATACGTTCTTTGAAATTCAGAGCAAAGCTTTCAACTAATAGTTAGTGAAATATTTGCCCATAACAGGACGCTGATTAAGATGGTATACACTGCACCAAATTTAGGTTAGGGTTAGGTTTTGTTATTACAGTACTTTCACTATCATACAGCACCTTTCAAAGTAGAAGACAGTAACGTTTGCATTAGTATTTGGCAGTAAAAATAGGAGCTGCTGTGGTACTTACTTAGGCAGTCTTATCACCAGTGTATATTTCATAGTATTTAAATTTAGTTATATATCTCTTCAGAATGAGGTCACTAAGGTAAGACCATCGCAGATCTATTTCTAGTCTTATCAGTATCTACATCGATCTTCTCCAGAGTTGTATGTAGTATATACTCAGATCAACATATAAGATATATCATGATGTGAAACTCAACCGCAATGTAGGCAAGTCTTCAGTTTCACTAGTCATCAGGAAAGCTGTTACTTGACGACATCCGTAAGTAATTACAGTGGACGCGTTATTGGAGACGTTCTGCTTACATTGGCTACACGCCAGACAATGTAGTGTATACATATGATCCGCTTGATCTACAACAAATCACGTTTCACGCTTAACGTTTAATCCGCGTGTTGCCTACACAATGGAGTATTTGGTTTAAACTAACCTGAGGTCTAATTGGTTCAAAGCGAACTTCCGTGTTACTAGCTAATGATGGTTAGATTGTGATCATTTAGATCAGTGATCGTGATGATTTTGAAGAGTTATTAAAGGAATCATCTCAACGTTTACTAGATATTTTATTTTAATATCTAAATATTTAAGTTGGAGATTCAATGCTGTTATCAGCGTTGGCAAACCTCCTATTAGATGAACAGAGAATATAAAAATACTTGCTAGGAGACACAGTATCAATACAACACGATATAGTATTTTGTAGAATACTTCAGAAGAGACCTATGTCCAGCAGTGGACATCTATCAGTTGGAAAAATGATAATAACCCAAAAAATTCAGAAGGATTTCTAATGATTTTTCTACTGTTACATTTAATGTCCTCGCTGAATGCGTAGTATAAGAATTTGTTTTAATATTAACAAATAGATCTTTTATATCTATAGGGTCCCGTGAGGTGTTGTGTGGGATCCCTTACACCCCGTACGTTACCCAACGAAGAACTGAAGTAAACTAATTAGAAACGATTGCTGCTTCAACTTCAGTCTATCAAATAGTAGACAATGAAATTCAAATTAAAAAAATGCTATTGTACATATTGATATAATCATTTTTGTATATCAAGTCTTTGTTATGAAAAAAAAAACCTTAAACGAATTGTATTTTGTTAAGGGAATGCTCCGAATACAAACTGCTAGGATTACTAAGATAGTATGAATCGGCCGTTTCCTTTCACGTTCTCACAATACCTTTGTATTGAGAAGACAACATCGGCGACGGTCCCGGAATTCAATTTAACTTGTTTTTTTTCTTTCTATTCATCGAAATATTTGCTGCGGCTGTCATGGTAAAGCCTTCGGTAGATTGAGGAATTTGGCAACTGTCAAATAAGTATAAGAAATGTATTGATGTGGTAAGGGAATGAATTAAGGAGATAATTATAGCAAGTCTCTGTTGTCGGAGCCCGATTTTTTTATCGCGAAGGAAATATTTAAAAAATACTCTCCTTTTAGGAAGAAGTCAGGTTTATGGTGGATTTATACCCACTAAAACCACGGTGGTCATCCTCAGTGCATTGCGGAAAGCCCCGAAATCTCCTACAAGCACATCCCTGGGAGAACTGTTGCCCTCTCCAGCATAGACAGTATTCTTCGACGAAATACAAGAGCACTTCGTACTTGTCGACTAACTCGGGTTCACTCAATATACAGTGAGGTCCCCTACCCTCAAAGTCCGCGAACTTAAACACCCTTTCAGTCTCTTTCTACGACAAGTAGGGCTTACCTTAGTCTTATTCTTGATAGCTCAAAACTATAAACCTAGCTGGAGACCGTCCTACCGCCAAAAAATACTGTGCGAACATTGCTGTGTTCCGGTTTGAAGGGTGCTGTATACTAGAGCAATTACTCAAGTAACAAGACACACTTTGTCTCAAGGCGAGCGCAATGTAATGCTGTCATCTTAACCTTCGCAACATTGTTATTGGCAAGGGTATCACTTACCATTAGATCAACGATGTAATAAAGGGATATAAAGGATCCCATACAACAACTCACAAGACCCAAGCCAATAATTTGCACCTGGTGAAGCCTGATAATCAACAAACGAGGCTCTGGCGGTCTAACAACCCACATTGGGCTAAATCTCCGCGACTATTGGTGGCCTACATCCAGTAGTAGACGTCTATCGGCTGACGATGAACTACTTACTCGCCTCGTCACAACGATGAATAAAAAAAAGGATCATGATCACAGTAAGATTCTAGAGAATCTAGTAACTGAGCATGACCACCAGATCCTTATCTGGTTGATTTAATTATAACTTCAATCAGCTTTAATATACTCCATAATATACTCAACTGTTCATGAGTATATTACTTTCTATAATTACATAGCGATTGAAGACTTTAATTACAAAGTAATTGCCGAACTACTGAAATATTTGTTACTGGTAAGAGTAAAATAAATGCTGTGTTTTTTAAGCTTATATAGAAATTTGGTATTTATATAGTAGTAATGAGGGTAGACATTAAAATACGTTTAGTGTGTGAGGATGTTATCGCAAGTAGTATGTGATAAGGGGGAGAGTGAAAAAGTCACACATATGGCCTATAGTATCATTTAGAGATACTGATAGCAAAATCACATCAGTAATAGTTTATTTGTCAATTTTGCATTGACTATGATTTAGTAAAGTGTGTGTCTGAACTTCGTTGTGGTCGTGCTCTGGTCAAACAGTAAGGCCGGCCAAAATGAAACTTGGCATTAATATTGAGGTAGATACGGAGATGGTTTTTAGTAGTATTATAACTATACATATTTTTGACATTATTCTTATACAAATATGTTCCTCGTATAATTACTATTTATATCGCGAATCGGAAGTGGGGGCAAAAGTCATCAAGTACCTTAATGTTAGATATTTTTGATCTTTGTATTTAAGTAGTGTTCTCGTCATTTTTTTAACTACTTCCGTTTCCGGTCGACCAACCGGAAGTTGTCCATAATCTGTATACCGTCTATAGATCCTATATAGATATATCGCAATATTGACAGTGATAGAAACGGCGTTATACAGACACAGAGTTTATTATAACCTTTGTTTATCAATGAAACCAACATAATATAGAGTAAAATCGGAAACCTCTTTAACTTTATCAATGTACGAATATCAAATCTTAATATAATGTGACCGAACGGCAGCTTAATTTCAAATGCTGTAAATTTATGCTAAATGTGCGGTTTGTGGTCGTAAACGCTAGGTGTCAGTCAGACAGTTGCGGGTTCAATTCGTTTGCTATTCAATGTGTGTAGGCAGTTTGCTTGTTGATTGGTAATTATGGACTAAGTAAATACCTAACTTAAACCAAATTTACATTGTGTCGGCCGAAATGATTGGACATGTTTGATAATAATAGCTTAGGAGCAACTCCATCCAGGAAACGTTCTTGATCAGCTTATTGATTTTCACTGCTGGACATAAACCTCCTGCAACAGAGTTTATATATATAAGTATCTATTTTATCATCTCCCCCTTTTTCTTCCTACCTCTTCCTCTTTCCCCAAATCCTCTTCTCTATTTTCTCTCCTCTCCCTTATATTATATAATTTATATACATATATATACTTTCCAGCTCGTGGAGTCCGGATCCGCGAGCGCAGGGTCCGATGAAGCTTTCGCAGCCATAATAGTGGCCGAAAGCATCGACATCATTCGAAAAAAAAACCTGCAACAGAGTGAGGATTCTAGTAGAGTCAAGTAGTTGTTTAGGCAAATTAGTATGTAAATATTTCTTTCCACTTGGACCACATTGTCATCTCCAGTCCCTTATAGAGGACGGAACGAATAGAGTGTGAAGTGGAAATGGGGAAGAGAATTAATATTGAAAGCATCGCCTCTTAAATAAGTAAGGACGACAGTCGAAAAAATTGTAAATAAAGTTATAAGACAGAATAAGACGAGTCCTTAACACAAAAGTTCTAGGACGAAAGTCTCCGCATATTTCTAAGGTTCTGTAATTTTTTTAAAATAAAATGATAATACATAATAAGACTAGAGAAGAAAGGAGTAGTGATGAATGTGTAATCCGCATTGGACGAGTGTGGTAGGAGACAGCTCCAAATCCCTTCTTTATCAAGTCCAGTGGACGTCTATCAACTGATGTAGATGAAACGTGATTTGCTTCGGATTTTGGATCTTTGTCATTTAGCATATTTACAAACGCTGTAAATGGTTATCAAACCAATAAATGTAATATAGTTTTATGTAAGCGCGATATTGTTAAAGTATTTTTTATTATTACCCTCATCCAGTAAGGTTTTTATTAAAAGGCGTGCAGACATTCAGGTAGGAGGCGAGAGCTGTTTGAAAGGGCAGCGTCGCTTGCCGGAGCGACGGCGCGAACATTTATGAAAACATCAAGGGGTTTCCACATCGCGGTGCTCGCGACTCATTTTTTTTTCAGCTCGTTAAACGGAATCAACGAGTGTGAAATGCCTTTACGTAAAGATATGAAATCGCCGCTATAATTTTTCCCCTTCTTTTTAATTAGGAACGATGGCAAAAGAAACGCTAAGTTGGACTACTGAGCTAATTTAATTTAAGCGAAGCTCAAAGCGTTTGACTTAAACAATTTTTGTTTCTTCTTTTGTTCAGTATCTAAGCTATTGCTTTGTAATATGAACCTTTACCATCAGTACTAAGTTATGCCGTAGAAGAAACTCACTACATCAATCCATCTCTTTTATTAACCGCATACAAAAAGAAGTATTGTAAAGATTCCACACGTATAGTGTAGATCTTTTAATTTTTGATTTTTACTGAAAAAATATATATATATGTTTACATATATATTCAAGCAAAATGATTTTCTTTTATAGTTTACTAGTATCCAGCCACTACTTTGGTCGCAATGGCTTTGTCGGTCTCAAAGCTCTAGACTTCACAAGTTGGAGAATGAGAAAAATATAGGGGAGAGGAGAAAGCTGAGGGAAAAAGGATGAGGGAAGAGTCGGAGAGATGGACAGAGATATAAGTGAGAAGAGAAAAAGGTAGAGGTAATCTAATAGATATTTTTATATATAAGTATCCCTAACATTATAGTATGTAAATTTTTTAAAGCGGGTGTGGAAATAATGTTATAGAAATATCCCATAATCTAGTGTTGTGCTTAATATTTAAGCTTAGTAATTACTCGATAACTTATTGGCTATGATTGTAATTACAATTGGTTATTTGAGGTAATAATAAATTGATTAGCGACTGCAATAACATTAACTGGCAATCAGGTACGCCTGCTACGTACCGGCGCGCTGTTACATGGAATTAACATTTAATCGAGTTACACGTTTCCAATTGACTATAACAATTGGCTTTATTTATAAACAAAACAAATTAATCAAAAATAAAATTATTGATTTTATTATCCATGTACATATAGTAGATATTTAAAACAGCACGGAATACTACAGCTAAATATTTAAGTAAATGTATTCAAAAGATCCGGTTTGAAGGATGTTATATAACTGGATTAATAACTATACTTCTAGCAATATGTTAGATATAAGGGGTCCTTAACCAGCGTGACCTGATCGTGGTGCAGCTTGTTAATCAACAAACGAGGCTCTGGCTTTTCTACATCCCACATTGGAGCAACGTGGTTGGATTAAGATAGATAAAAGATAAGAAACTTATAAAGAAGAAAGTAAAAGACACTTATTGGGCGAGTGATGTAGTTCTTACCGAAAACTCGATGGAAGAACGAAGAAAAAATAATAATATATGGTAGGATATGGTCTAAATCCCCTTACTATTAGTTGGGGTCTATATCCAGCAGTGGACGTCTATCGGCTGATTAAAAAGAATAATTCTACTGCCAACAAAATCCCATAGGGTCTAACTTCGGAATCGAAGCAGCTGTATACATGTTACAAGAGAAGCGGCTAGCCGCTAAACCGATAGATGAATAAGTTCTTTTTTATGCGAAGAGATGAATAAGGCGTTCACCTGATAACAAGTGATACGCTTGCCCATAAGCTGCTGGATAAGATAGTACACAGCAGCACATTACACTCGCCTTGAGGCGTAACGTGTTGTCATTTCTCCAGTAATTTCACTAGCATACAGCACGCTTTAAATCTGAACATAGTAATGTTTGATTATTACTATATGGCGGTAAGGAGCTGCGGTGGTACATACTTAGACTGTCTCCGGCAACAGAGGTACCACCAGTGAATATCTATAGGATATACTCGAATTCTTCATGGCGTTTGTAAATTGCAATTTTCTCTTCTCATAAGCTGCTACGTAATCTCACAGTTACGTGACGTTCGCTCTTGTACACTTGCGTAAAAAAGTTTTTTTTATATTATATTATATTTTTTTATATCACTAAAGTGGTAAACAAACATACGGGCTGATGGTAAACAGTTACAGTAGCATTTAGACGGCTGAAGGCATCACTGGCGCGTAGTCAACCTCAGAAGAACCTTATCACGCCCTCATGTTCCGTAACCCCTTGAGAAGTCCTCAGCAAAAAATCCATTCTATAACCTGATGGTCCTATATAAAAGGTTATAAGCTATGGAAAAGGAAAGAGAGGAAATATATTAAAAAATTTATACTTATTATTCGTTCGTATTGAGTTCATTGCGTCCATTATAGGTAAGAGGTCTTACTTTTCGAACTACTAGTAGGTTCTTGATGTTCAATTATTGAACTATTGTTCATATATTGAATAAAATATTTGACTTTGACTTTGTTATGTGGTCAAAATAAATAAGACCATTCAGATTCCGACGTGACTTCGTGTATGTATCAGGGTAACAAATAGCACAATCGCCGCCGACTGTACAATTGGTTCAGTCTCGTACAGCGCTGCGGGTGAACCGACGCGAAATAAATGGGTTTCACGCGGGCAACTTAAAATACAACATCAATATGTTATTTATTATTTCATATAACTCATATTTGAACTTAAAATTCTATATAAAGACATATACATACATTTATCATATCTATCTATCTATATAAGAGATGGGATGGGCACTAATTTATCTTCGTATACTCTTCATCAGCGGGTAGACGTCCACCGCTGGAAATATACCTCCTCCAATAGTGGGGCATTTGGGCCAACTTACACCACGCTGGCCTAATGCGGGTTAGTGGGAACCAAAGCCTCGTCTGATTAGCAATTTACTAGCAGGTAAGGTTGGTTTGAGTACAGTAAGTTGTATAGAACCCTTTACATCCCTGGTTGTAATAATGGATATATTATTTTAATAGGTCGATCGAGAAGACGAGCAAGGCTATCACTTGATAATAAGTGATACGCTTACCCATAATGCAACGCTACTTTAGATGGTATACTTTACCACACCGCCGCGCTCCTCACTTTAAGACTCTCTTACTCACTTTAAGTGTTATATCTTGTTACTGTATTATATTTATATATTACATTTATAATATTAATAAAAATTAAAAAAAATCAACCTCGCTACTATGTTGTAGTAAAAAAAGCAGTAAATAAAAAGAAAAAATATAGTAAATGTCAGCCTAAAAATAATATTTGTAACGACCGAAGTGTATTTTCGAACCTCTCTTGTATATGAAGTGTTATTGAGTTAAATAAAATAACAAGTACCGCGGCTGTTGACACTCAAAAATACGTAACAGATATTGAAAATCTTCAAACACTCTCCGCTCTGTTGTTTGTCCTTAAAAAAAATTGTCGGATCTTAAAGTATTTGAAATAATCACTTTGATTATTGTAGCGTACAATAATTAATGTCAGTACTACAAATATAATACAGACAGTACAAAAGGGATTTTATTGTAAATTTTGCATAGACTATGATTTAGTCAAATGTTTGTGTGTGTATGAATTTCGTTGTGGTCGTGCTCTGGCCAAACAGTAAGGCCGGCCAAAATGAAACTTGGCATTAATATTCAGGTGGGTACGGAGATGATTTTCAGTCATATCCAGTTCCGGTCGGCCAAACGACAGTGGTGCCGAAAGTCACTAAGTATCATAACTATGCATATTTTTGACATTATTCTTGTACAAATATGTTCCTCGTATAAAACTTACTATTTATATGTACTTCCGGTATAACCGGCCAACCGGAAGTGAGAACAAATCTCACAAAGTACCTTCATTGTACATACTTTTGATATCTCTGTTTAAGAAAATGTGTTCCTTGTCAAAACATTTTTTTTATGCACTTTCGATTCTGGTCGACCAACCTGAAATTGGCCAAAAGTCATCAAGGTCCTTAATAATGCATACTTTTATATCTCTATTTAATAAAAAGAGTTCCACGAGTTAGCTTGAGCCATCGGGTGGAAGGGTTTTTAAAAACTCTATGCTTAGGACACTGCTCCAAGCTATGATGTTAAGTTAATAAAAACTGAGAGAGAACTGATTTTATTTAGTAACACAAGCTTCTTATACACTAAAGTTATACAATAGGTCCTTATGGATAGTTCATAAACTATATGTGATTAATGGATCTGTTATCTGAGTATAACGGATTCCTATTTCACTTTATCAGTAAGTGTTTTCTTTGTTCTTTGTCGGCCTTTCTCTTATGATAACATAACTCTCGTCAAAAAATTTTTTTTTATGTACTTCCGACTCTGTTCGACCAACCGGAAGTTGGCAAAAAGTTACCAAGTACCTTAATAGTGCATACTTTTAATATATCTATTTAATTAAAGTGTTCCTTATCATAAAATGATTTTTCTTATGTACTTCCAATTCTGGTCGATCAATCGGAAGTTGGCCAAAAGTCACCAAGTACTTTAATTGTGCAACTCGCTTTAGTTCAGCGTGGTGTAAGATGGCCCAAATCACTCTATTATAAGGGAAGCATATATCCAGTGGACGTTTATCAGCTGATGATGATGATGATTACCTCCAACATGTAAGTTGTTAGCTCTTACCATTAATAGCCCGGGATAAGTAATTGTTCCGATTAAAAACTCCGTTTTAATTACTTACCAAATCAGGTTTACCATCTCAAAGCTTTGAGGGGTACTATGTGAACATATTATGTAACAAAGTTCTGACTAGTAATGTATACTGCTTCATAGTAAATAGTTTACTAGTATACTTCTCACTTGGCAGTGAACGCCTGACTATAACGCAGCGCCGGTTAAGTTGGTATATAACACTAGATTATAGTCCTTACTTCGCGACAGTGATGTCTCGTTACCCCAGTAATTTCATAAGCTACCATACAGCACCCTTCAAACCGGAACACAGTAATATTTGGTGGTAGAAATATGGGTGATTATCTAGGTAGGTGCCATCACAGCTCCTACTTCTTCCGTCAAAAAGTAATGTAAAATTACTGCGTTCCAGTTTGATGGGTGCTGTATGGTAGTGAAATTACTGGAGTAACGAGATTCAACACTTTATATCTCAAGGTACAACTGCGATAGTATCTACCTAGATAGTCTTTTGAGAGACTTACCACCAGTAAAAAACATCAATCAAAAGAAAACTACGACTGTCATGTACTTTTGTTCCTTCCCTATCCTTTTTGGGCCAAATGTATGAGATGGCCCAAATCCTTTTATTAATAGGTTAAGTTTAAGTTGAAGTGAACATCTATTGGCTGATGATGATATTTACTTTTTATTGCAATATTACGGTGTAATATAATGCAGTATATACATCCTAGGTATAACATAAATATTTGTAACATTTTTTTCTAAAATCGAAAGCTTTTAACAAGATACGTTTGTTACAAGGCGGTTCAATTAGTTTTATTAGTAAATACAGTTTGCTGAGGCGTTTACATGGGTTTGTTTGTATGGACCCCTGGAGGATGGAGCTGAAAGCTTTCCTTTTCCAACCGACCCCGATAATATGTTTGTACATCCAAACATATATTCTAATACATAAAACAATAAGGTTCTTGTGGTATGGCCATAACAACAAATGATCATTATTAGAATGTTACTGAGGTGTGGTTTTATACCACCCAAATATTAAGCTTAATAACTTTAAGCTTTTAATGCGAGTGGTGCATTCCCCAAATTGTAATGTGATTGCATAGAGGATGTGAGTCATTTATTGATGGGATATATAGAGATAAAGCCTCTTAAGAAGATATTGGTGGCGAGCTTTTAAGCTGATCTTCGGAGGATCAAGTCAGTGTCCTCTACATCAGTATCAGGTAATAAACTTTCTTTCTCCTGCCCTGGTCCCACTTTATGTAAGGTCGGCACAACATGTTCTTCTCTTCCAGTCTCAGGTAATAAACTTTATACAAACAATTTTTGTTATAGATATAGTTAATAGCGTAATATATAATTGGCTATTAACTGTGACAAAAGTGGTTTATGATATGATGATTATGATGGGTTATAACCTAACATAGGTTAAAAGTCCTCTAAAAAATTACTAATGTTGACAGATCTGTTTCCGGTCATCGTATAGAAACATTACTGTCTCCTTTAAGCAAGTTATAAGTTCCTGATTTTAGTGTCATGTACCAATATAGGTCGTGTGTATGATGAGTGAAGACAAGAGACGCCGCATTTTTTTTTAAATTTGCTAAAGAGTTTTCAGACAGAGTAAGAGATTTAAACAAGACAAGAAGTGATTAAATGTGAATTGTAACAGCTTAAAATTAAGATTGTAAAGTTAAGTGAAGAAATGTAATAAAAGAAAATAAGAATGTAAGAAACTAAAAATGTAAATAGATAAGGATAAAATTGTAAAGAAAAAATGTAAAAATGTAGCGGACTTTGGACTGAGAAGCGATGCGTGGGAGATGATCAAAGGAATAGGAAAGAAAGCGAGAGTTTATTCGCCTTCTGATCAAGTGAAGATAGAACATGTTAAACAATTAGTTTAAGAAGGAAAACAGAAAGTGAGAAATAAAAATGTAAATAGGTAAGAAAAAAATTGTAAAGAAAAAAATGTTAAAATGCGGCGAATTTTAGACTGAGAGGCGATGCGTGAGAGATGATCAAAGGAATAGGAAAGAGAGTGAGAATTTATTCGCCTTCTGATCACTTGAAGATAGAACATGTTAAACCATTAGTTTAAAATAGAAAACAGAAAGTGAGAAATAAAAATGTAAATAGATAACAATAAAATTGTAAAGAAAAAAATGTTAAAATGCGGCGAATTTTGGACTGAGAAGTGATGCGTGAGAGATGATCAAAGGAATAGGAAAGAGAGTGTGAGTTTATTAGCCTTCTGACGAAGTGAAGATAGAACATGTTAAACCATTAGTTTAAAAAGGAAAACAAAAAGTGAGAAATAAAAATGTAAATAGATAAGGATAAAATTGTAAAATAAAAATGTAAAAATGCAGCGGATTTTGGACTGAGAAGCGATGAATGAGAGATGATTAAAACAATAGGAAAGAGAGTGAGAGGAGATTAGTTGTAAAGAAAAGAAAAGAGTGATGAATGAGTTACAATTAAAAAATGGAAAAACAGGGGAAAAAAACTAAGGGGAACGATTAAAAAAAATATTGGAGATGTTTAATAATGTACATAAGTTATTTATGTATTATTCTCCGCAATGCGCAGCTTTTCGGAATCAGAACAGTTATCAATCGGTGCAGCTTTAAGTTAAAAGTTTGGAAACTTATTCTTAATAAAGCAATGGCAAGCTTCTGATAAATTGATTTCTGTATGAGTTATATGAGTATATATTAAATTTATTTATAAACTCATTATGTATTTATGTATACAAAATAGTTTTTATTTATTTACTTTAACATGACGATTATTAAGTACATATATATAAATATCTTTCATAACCTTATGACGTCTCTGCATTGCCCAAGATTGACATGAAGATAAGGCATTAAGTCGACTTTTAAACGTATGTGTATGAATAAATAAATAAATAAAATTTAAAATTAACGACGCTATCCATCTCTTTAATTCCCGCACATAAATTTTCCCATTGTATCGCCGCGTGGGCTGTTTTTAGCCCATCCCGATAAGGCATCGCTCCTGCGGGACCACTAAAATCTTGTTTAACAGGCGTCCGCTGTAAGTGTAGGTTATCTGCGATCTGGAAATTCCTCTTACATAAAATTGCTTAATGCATCTTTAAGTTAAATTAGCTTAGCGCTTATTAATATACTTGATTTCAAGTCAGTATTACAACTATACTAAGAGATGTTCTCATAATATAACTTAATAGAGTTATCATCAAAGGCGGTCTAGGTAGTTAACGCAGCTCCTATTCCTACTATCAAATAGTAATGTTCATTACTGTATTTACTAAAGGGTGATGTATGCTAGTAAAATTACTGTGGTAACGAGATTTACATGTCTTAAGGCGATGAATAAAATATAGTGTTGTGTATACCATCATAACTAGTGCTTCGTTGTTATGAGAAGAGTATCACTTATTATCAGGTGATCGTCTTGCTCTTCTCGTCGAATAAAAAAAGGCCTTTTTCACCTACAAAAAGTTAAAAGTCTTTCTCAGTACTTTCTAATTACGAATATTTTTATGTACAGTAATTATCGATCTTTGAATATATAGAGTTTTTTATATACTATCAAAACCTTATTCAGTTACTAGCTACAGCCGCTAGTAACAACTATATTACGAGTAATAAACACTACTTTTTTATTAATTTGTTATATATATATAAATAAATATATATATATATGTTATAATATAATAGAATTCTCTTTCAGTAAACTTTGGCGTGGATAGAAAAATACTATAAGGCATACTCTATGAGGGTGGAAAATATGTATAAACTATTAATAAAATAAATGAATTATAAATGAAGTTTTTATAATAAACTTATTTAATTATTAATAAATATATAATTTTGTTTATAATAGTAACAATAAAATAATATAATTATTTATTTTTAACTTACTTTTCATACTAGTATATTTGTGTGAGGAAAGGCAGAGCGACACCCGCGGGGAGAAATGCCTTGTTACCAACGTTTACAAGTTTTCCGTTTTATAGCATGCTATATAACCGTTATAGCATTTAACGAAGTTTATACGTAATATATGTTAGCGTTTTATTAGTTTTATTTATAACAAAACACGTTTTGCAACACCAAAAAGATAACATATTGTTGAATCGCTCTTTTTTATTACGAAGTATTGAATGTAGTAAGTTTATATTAATAAAGACAGTTTATTTGTGACGTCAAGTTATGTTAAGTAAATGCAGCTTTAAGTCAATAAAATACTCTTATCGCATAATATTAATGTTTTTCATATATTTAAAGTCTCCGAAGCAATAGAAAAACTTGACTCGTCAAACAAATAGATAGATACTTATATGAGTAACAAAATTAAAATGATATACTTAGTAGTACCATAACAATATTAAAATTACATAAATTAATTGAAAAGCAGTATTTATATATAGAAGCCTTATATTTATGTATATATAAATAATATTCTAGTAATATATTCTAAAAAGTATATTAGCTAAGGTCTAGAAATACAAGCTGTGCTTAATTCCGGACTTGAAGGATGCTATGTGTTATTGGTTTTTAAGAAAAAAATCTCTTTATTGGTGTGCGTCCGTGCAGAATGGGAGGTCGCTATGCCAAATTAATGGCTGACTTACATATATATATTTTAGTTGCGAATACACAGAGCAATTTCTAATAAATATATACATATCTCTTATAACTTACCTCCTTCATCTTTGGGTACTGTGAGTTATGTGGGACTTTTTACATCCCAACGCAGCAACATGGTAATGTTTATCCGTTATTTAAGCTCCTGTGGTACCTACCTATACGGCCACCGGCAAAAGAAACCTACCACCAGTACCAGATTTTAGATATCGAGGCTCTGAAAAGCAACTTGAATACAATTCGCCCTCCCATTCATACGATACGGAGCTTATTATTCGGCCGTACAATCTCGCATCACATAAGTTATTCCCAAGTTACTCCACGCTGCAGTTGGTTGCATTTGTTGACTCGCGCTAACTTTGAATACCGAAGTTGTGGAACAGCCTCATAATATGCGGACTCCGGTTGTGATGAGCTGGGGAATGTGCTGATGCGACACCTGAGGGAGGAGATTCCATTAGCATACAAACCTATATAATATAACTGAAGCAGAAAATAAAATCAACTTATCAAAGCTTCATTTAACTTAACATTTTACAAAATATTCCCTGATCAATAATAATAATAATAGATGGGGCTGTATGAGTCCCACACAGAAATTCATTGGACTATCTGCCTTCTGGGGAAAAGTCAAGGTTATGTAGAGATTTTTTCTCACTCCATAAATTAAGGAACCCAGCCAAGGGGTCTAAGCCAAGCTCACCAGCTCGTGATGTACGTTGCTAATCAATGAGGCTCTGTCTACCTACTCAATCGCATTGGGCCAGCTTGGTAGGAGATGGCCCAAATCCTCCCAACTATTGAAGGAGGTCTATGTCCAATTGTAGATGTCTATGAGATTATGAATAGACAATATAGAGAAGTAAACTACGGAACTGATCTATATAGAAATCTTTTAAAGAAACTCATACCCAGCTGTGAGTATAATTTTTTTCTAATTACTTATCTTTTAGATAATTTGTTTTTGTTATAATTTTGTTTTGGAAAGTTTTCTCTCTCCTACCGCTAAACTTTCGAAGACATGTCATGATGATGATGAATTTTGTTCTATATAATAATAGTTATATTAATCACGGCCTTATACATAGTAGTATGAGTTTCAGCTTTTTAAATTTTGGATAATGAATCTTTTTTTATTGAATCGATGAGACGAAGAACACGTTCACTTAATTGTAAGTGATTCACTTGCTTATGACAACGAGGCGCTGGTTAAGATGGTATACATAAATCCACATAGCGTTCGTCTTCTTAAGATTTAAAGTCTCATTCATCTCATAACCCTAGTAATTTCTAGCACACAACCCCTTTCAAACTAATTTACGGTAATGTTTGCATTACTATTGAGCAGTAGAAAGAAAAGCTTCGGTTCTACCTAGACTGTGTCCGGCAAAAGACCTACTATCAGTACGGTATATTAATGCAGACTTACCTTCCAATATAAAGATTTTCTTACTTTTTTATTTATACACAAATAAAATAAAAAACCTATCTAAAGTTTATAATAATATAAAATGTTATATATGAATATATTCTTTTTTATAAGTTACTTAAATTATGATCAATGTTTTGTTATTTATCATTATATCAAGTCTTCACAATTGAGATTCCAATACAAAGATAGATTCAAGGCCGTATGTTGCTAAATGTACTCCCATTACTATTTCATATATTTGACTTAGACAGAACTTACTTATACCAATTTAACTTCACCCTCGGACCAGAGCGAATACTATTCCATCACACAAATATTTGCCATGTCCGGGATCGAACTTCAAACACTGGCAGTTTCATTTCCGGCGCCGAGTTGGCAGCCCAGTTCGCGGGAGAGAGGCCGTTGCTTAACTAATTTCACTTAACTTGCTGTTCAATTTCTCTTGTATTACTTAACAATTAAAAAAATATTTTCAATGTATGGATTGTTGAAAAAATTATAAAAGACAACAGCAGCTGATATATCCACTGCTGCTGGAACCTTGCTTGTTGATTAGCAGGGTGCACTAGCAAGTGATGTTGATTTGGGTCCTCTTAGTTGTTTTGTGGGACCCTAACACATTTTGATCTGATGGACGTCTACTACTGGACATAGACCTCACTCAACACTGGAGCAATTTGGGCCGTCTTCTACCTCGCTGGCTCAATGCGGTTTGGAGGGGAACCAGAGCATTGTTTATTGATTACAAGGGTGCACCAGCAGGTGAGGTTGATTTGGGTCCTCTTACTTGTTGTGTGGGATCCCTTATACCCTTGTAATATATAATGATGAATTCATGAGGCGTTTACTTTGACAAATGACTAATGATTTGGTTTGTCTTCCACGTTCCTAGTTATATATACAAACTTTTGTAAGCTTAACATTGTGATGCGAGAACAATAAACTCCACAGTAACAAATATCTTTGTTCAAATTGTTAGAATTTAAACAATGATATTTGTATCGAAAACAAATATTTATATTCATGGCGCGAGAAATTGGAGAGATTCGCGGTGGATGCGAAACTAGCCCAGAAGTTGTAATATGCTTTGTTTTCATCATTTGCTATTTTGCATTAAGGTCTTTTGTTTTAAAAAAATTAAAACTTATTAAAATAATTAACTCTATTACAATATATAAAGATTACAAAAGAAACTTGTTCTTTATATTAACAAAGTCGTATTTAACTACACGACTTCCTTGTCAGTTATAATGAAGTGGTATTGCCATTGCCTTCTCTTTTTCATATACCTGGATCCTCCTTGAGCCTTCTCCATGAGCTTGAACCTATGTTAGTACTAAGAGAATCCCTAATACTCCGTGAGTATTTGAGCCAAACGCCATACAAATTGACCGTGAATATAATTGAAATATGGAGCATATTTTGTAGCACTGAAGCAAACAGGGACGTATAATAAAATACGAATTTCATATCTAGGGTTCGCACACAGCCGTCATATGTAGATTTATAAACATTTTAAGTCGTACGTCACACAACTACTGCGCGTATGCTGCAACGGAGCCATTGGAAATATTTCAAAAAAGCTCTAACATAAGTTCGTTTCTCGTCAAACTAAATATATTTATTTGCTTTTGAGAAACTTCTCTATGAACTATCGATATATTTCGTCAATGACAGATGAAAGAGTGCTTGCAATTTTTAAACGCATATTAATATTTATTTATTTATCCTTAAGGTAAGAGTCAAGTAATGTTGTAAAAGCTTTCTCTGCCATTCAACCCTGGGAGGTAAAAGATCTTGAAAATAGGTGTAAGAGTAGCAAGTAATGAAACATTAAATAAATTGTTCATATATATCTATAGAATTATTAAATAATGTAGTTATTATATATACATACAATAGACACATATCTTATTCATCTTCATCATCATCAGCCTCTCCTAATCCACTGCTGAAAATAGGCCTTTTCTGATATCTTTCACTAATACTCCCTAATAAAGAAAGCATTATTTAAATCTTGTTCTCAAAATACAAGAATGAAATTTAATTGTTAATCATGTTTATAAATAAATTTCTTTATTAATAATAAACAAAAACTTATTTCATACTTTAACTTATACATACACTTGAATTTGAGTATAATCGTATAACTTTTGTAATGGGATGCGATAGATTCTTTTCTTTATATGACCACCAGTAAAGCGTTCACCTGATGATAAGTGACACAGTACCACATTGAGCTCGTCGCCTTGAGACGGAAATTGTTAAGTCTAGTTACCCAAGTAATTTCACAAGCATACAGCACCCATAAACCGTAACACAGTTATATTTACTAATTACTATTTGGCGGTAGAAATAGGAGCTGTGGTGGTACGTAGACGGTCTCCGACTAAAGAAACTTACCACTAATACAGACCTATCACTCGATGGTAAGTGAAATTGAGATATCTACCATTAGTAAAATATATCTAAAATTAAGAAACAGAAACTTTTGTTCACAATTTTAAAAAATGCTTTTAAGGTAGAAACATGTGAATGCTTTTAACTCTCTCTAATCAATATAAACAATCTTTGTATATATTTATCTTCATCCGTATTTATATATAGAATTGTATGTATAAGTAAGTATATATGTATCACATAATGACTATTATTAATTTAGCTTTAAATATAACTTTCACCTTCACCTACCACATCATCTCTCTCGTAGTTTGACGGATAGAGAATGCATAGGCATTAAGTCTGAATATTGGACTTTAAATTTAGGTGTAGCAAAAAGATTTATAAAATAAAAATTATATATATAAAGGTAGAAATTCGTAGAACTTCATAGCCTATTACACTAAAGGATTCTAAGAAATATGATATATCAAGAAGTTGAAGAAAATGACAAATGTAATCTAGTTGCGAGCTTTTATCAAAAAAATTGGTAAACGATATTCGGTAATAATAAAATTTCCAGGCATCTGACGTAGTAAGTAATGGTAACAGTATCTTGTATGTTTACTATGGTAATTCAAAATTTAAGCACAAACGTGCCGGAAGTGACGACGGAATAAAAAAAGCTGTATAGGAATTTATCGCGCAACCTTTACATTATGTGTTTTTCACGTTAATTTTATCATCGCATCGGCTGAGGGTAAAATCAACACACTGCTCCACATTACGCGTGATGCCTTGAGATATTATCATATTTAAATTCTTCACCAATTAATTATTAATAATTTATATAAATTAAGATATTTTTGTTATGTATTATTTACATTTAAAAATCTGTGAATGTAATAGCTTTAAGTATAGGTTCCCACAGCACAGGCTTGCATAGTGTGGTGCCCAGAAATCAAATGTTTGTTTCCTTTTTGTCGTAACTAAATAAATATACATAAAGTGTAAAGCCTCATTACCCCAAGAATATCACTAGTTACATCAACCTTCAAAAAGAAAGTAATATTTACATAGTACTGTTTGACAGTTATAACAGGAGTTGAGGTCCTAAATAGATGAACCTTCGTTTTAAATATTCTCAAGCAGGCTTCTACGAGACAGTTAAGGTTATGTAGGGTTTATACCCAAAAGCCTCGTCGGTGGTCATCTTCAGTGCATTGTGAAAGGCCCCAGGATCTAGTAAGGAACTCACCGATGCACAGAACCTACTAACATTAAAACATTGTCACACAATACACTTATCACTCACTATCAAGTGAACTCTATTCTCATCACGTTATGTAACTGGTATGAGAATGCGAAAATTTATTTCGTTGCTGCATATTAAAAATCCAGTCCAAGTGTTTTAGAGCGTTATTAAAGTTGCGAGTTCGCGTCTTTGAAATGAATTTATGAACAGCTGTTTACATTATCCTGAACGCTATTTAGTGCTGAAACTTCTTTAATAATGCCTTCAGCAATATTTTGCTTGCTCA
>DWLS01000171.1:0-37863 GCA_018246255.1 Pachliopta kotzebuea | reverse complement strand
TATATATATATATATATATATAAGTTTACAACGCGCCTTCTACCGTGAAGAAACTTTGAGAAGTTTGTCTTTTTTAATTTCAAGATTGTACTAAGTAATGTTTTAGAAACGTCAACGAATATAATTATGGACCGTAATTTTAGAATAACTTACACAAACTGTATTTTATTATATCAACTAGACTGAATTGTGTTTCGTATTCTTTCTTAATAAGGAATAACGTTTATATGTATAGTTCAACTAAAGAAGATTATATAAAAAAGATATTAAAGCCATAAATATGATTATTTCGCTGTGTTTATAAGGTGTCAATAAATCTAAGTGAATACGTATTTGGGCCCGACCGAGTCGTGTCCACTTAACACCCACTCGGCATCATGTTTCAGCCTCCGGGCATATTTTTGGACAAACCAATATTTCTAACTAATATTAATGGCCTCTTTTCTTTTTAATTTTAACCCGTACTGATACTAAACGCGCCCACATTCCAATAATACGTTTTCACAAAGCGATCGCATTTTCATATAAATAAGTCCCTGGTACACTGGCCCGTTCGTTTGATTCCGGCCGGTTAAATGCATGTTATGGAGTTTTCATGGAAGGTTCCTATATTTTTTTAGTTCTAGCTACTACCCTTATATCATAAAATTACCATCTTAACAGGATTGTTGTGTTCCGACTGTCAGTCAATGTATAGTATTGTGGTCGCCCACAAATCACCTCCTCGGTCACAACTTTATACCACGTGAAATTGACGTCAATGTTTATCCGTTGTAAGTAAAAAAAAACATCAACTTTATTGTATGTAATATAATTTTGTTCTAAAATGACGACGACGACGTAAAATTAGATGTAGTACGAGTAAGTGATTTTATAATTTTATGTTTCATTTATATTCAATCCCAATAAAAGTTACTTCCATGGGAACTAATTATTAAATATTTTATATAACATTAATTTTCATATGACTAATATTTAATAAAAATAAACACCTAATATACTGTAATATTATTATTTAATATAACGGTCAACATAAAAACGCAAACGTGGCAATGTTCTCTAAACTTTTATTTTCAATATCCATGTTAAGAATACACACTATACCTATATTAAGAGGTATTTTTATGTTTGTTAAAAATATTAATAAACTTTAGTTTTAAACTTTTGATTCTGAAATTTTAATCGCAATCTAACTTTATAACTAAATTGTCATTAACATTTTCCAGACGCATATAGCGGGACGACGAAAAGAGAAAACTGAGACAGAAAACATTTTTTCTTTTTGTCGTGTAAACATTTCGATTGTTATCAAATTCCTGTATCGAAGATCCAATCACAGTTTTTGGAGATGTGGCATGGTGTGCGGAATTCTTCATTCCAATACATTTGACACAATGGATCGGTCTTAGAATTCCTTAATAAAATAGTTTCTGTCTATATACCCCGCGATTGATTTATTTATACATCTTTAATGCAACAAATTACGTAAAGTGTAACTTGAAAAAATAGAGGCGTAAATGGCTTAGAGATACTTGCATTAGGAGGCAATCGCGGACATTTTAAAAGCCTACAACACATATGCCGGGGTCCGTCACGTCTCCTATACATATATTGACAGGAACAGGGTGTAAACGAAAAAACACATGAATGATTCAGTGAGACCTCCGCGGTCTGACTACAAGACTAAAGGAATTTCGCACAGTTAGGCACATCAAAGATTAAACAGTTTTTCTCGCTGCATCGAAAACGACTGATAGGTCATTTAATTTAATGGTCGATCTATTGCATTATGTTAAAAACCTTGTACTGTATAACTAAATAGTATTTAAAATTACATATAAATGCATTCTTAAAGTACAGTACCGTCGAAGCACAAGAATTAATTCTTATGCTACATTTACAGAGTATTTAATATTCTAATCTAATTTTTGCGACCTTTAGAACCTTCATTATGTAGAAAACAAATGAAATTTTGAAAAAACAATAATTTTTTTAATTACAAAAGTAATAAATGCGGGATTAAAGAAAACTAGATTTTGTGTACAATTGTATTTTGTAGTTGGTCGTACACGTATAGTGTGAAGTAAATCCTGGTTAAATTACAAGTAACAAAGTGACTTAGTCGTAAACAACACACGATAAATTACTTAGTTATTACTTACATGTTTATTTCGCAGAATTATTTATTAGCATTTCATAACATTAAATAATTATTCCCTATAAAATCAACGATTTATAACTATGGAGTTATAAAATCTTACCTAAAAGATATTGAATTCGAACAAAATCAATAAACCTTGATGACATTTATAAATTTATTTTATTGGCTAAAAATAGACGAAAATGAAAATTTCTAAGGCAATATAAAATACAAGCGCAGGCAGTAAAGTGTCAAGAGGAATGATAGCAATAAGATAGAGTATGGCACGCGTAGGCAGCCCATGCGCCGGCGCATCCTGCCGTTTCAGTGTTATTGTTAAACTGAATCGCGTACAATTTATGTAGACCTGGTCCGTGTCCCGTAGTTTAACACGTTACTGCATAACTTATTATACTTATATACTACACTTATTATACTGCATAGTGTAGCAAATATAAATGCCGTAATTGCGATTTCATAACATAGACAAAAGGGAAGATAATAATACTGATAATGAGGGAATGGAACAATTTATACAATGTTTATATTTTTTAATTTCCGTTAGTATTAAGAAGCATAAAAAGGTAAATTAAAGATAGCAGATGTCTGCTGGGACTCAGGACATTCATGCACAGGATGAGAGTTAAGGCAAGGCAACCTCTCTGCCGACCAAATGGATAGTTGCATGTCGGAAACTCTAGAAAGCAGTTCTTAAAACAGGATGGTTTTCTTACGATATGTTCTTTAACCAAAAGCATGCTCAATATGGAATGAACCTACATACGTAGCCACGCGTCGTAAACTGCGTACTTCCATTGCTTTTACAAATTGAACTACACTTAGGAAATTAAATAGTTTCAAAAATAACATCCGTAGACAATTAAGATTTCGTATTGTTTGATTTATTAAAACGCATTATAAAAATATATACAAAATAAACTTATAATTATACATAGTGGAAAGAATTTATTGTTAGCTGTACATAATTCAAATTGCACAAAGATAAACGCTTTTCCAGTAATACAGTACTTGCTAGATTCCAGAGAAACAAGTGGCGGAATTTGTTTGATAGTAAAGTCTTTCGAACCCACCTTAAAAGCTACTACCATCACATTGTTATTCGGCCGCTAACATCATTGCTGGGTGTCCGGCTATCAACTTATGAAAGCAAGAAAACTCTGGACGGATACGCTTCAGCAACAAATCCCAGTGACTGAATTAAGGTCAAGCGTTAGCTCATTGACAGAAACCTTGAGGATTCGTTTTATTACTTTTGGAAATATCTATTAAAATATAATTATTGATGCACAAAATTTCTAGATCATTCATAGTTAAAATTTAACTTTATTATTTAGTACTAACATTAGTTATCGTTAATGTTATTCAACTTGGAATTAAGTATGCCAGTAATAGATGCAAACAAAAAAAATCGATAAAATATATCGTATAAAATAGTTTCTTGTTTTATACTATTTAATTCATTATTCATTAGTCAATGCGGGTGGCAGAAATAAATGCAGTACGGAATCACAAGAAACCGAACACGGCTTGATTTAGCCGCATATAGACAGAAACGGCATTAAAAGAGTTTTTTTCAACTTACATACTTTATAATGGGTTTTATTAAAGGAACATTTAGACAATTCTGTCGGAACAATTTAGGTTATATTGTTTTTATTAGATCCGGCATTGATCTAACTAATTGCTTAAAATTCATTGCCTATTCGAGATTCGTATCGTGTTAAAAAGTATCGACGTCGCAAGCGGTGCAACGCTTGGGGTTCTAACGCGTTCCCGAAGCGGTTTAATGGCGAGAGATGGTTTTTGCCCGCGCTCCGGAGTCCTGTTCGCACCACCGCTTTGACATTTAGCGAAATTGTTGCAAAATAAAAACAATTTTCACGTATCCTTGTTAAAGGCATGGCTGGTGAGGGTTTTTGTGTCGTTGCGCTTTTTCCAACTGTCCAAATCGAGATTGGAAGAACATCGAAAAAAAAAACTGCTTCTAAATCATTTTGTCATTTAAAATCTGTATAGAGTGCAGTGTGTGTCTACACCAGATATTATACGGAGCGTAGGGTGTTGTCAACACAGTGTTGTGCATGGAGGGGGCTAGGAACAAAGCCGATAAAAAATTAAGGCGCTTATTCCTTTATTGTCCGTGTAGGTGACAATATCATCGGCACAATGGGACCAGGGTCTTCTTTAAGGATAATGTATATGTGCGCATATGTATTTCATACGTGCACATGTGTGCAGAGGGTTGTGGTGCCGATGTTTGATGTGTTTGTCAGACACGCCCATACAATAATCGCTGTGGATAAGAGAATCTTCATTGTGGTCTTTATAACCAGGTCCGAAAAATATACTTAATAAAACGCGAGGTGTTTGTGATATCTTATTTAGATTTATTTTAAGCATTTTGTTTCATTAATTAGGTTCATTAGAATTGTGTTTTTGTTAATGAATTTGAGAAAAATCTAGTATTTATCAAGATAAAATCGGAATTGAGAAAAAGTTTTGGGTTTATTATTCCTTTAGGATCGAACTTCGCAGGAGACAATTTAAAAAATTAAACGATGATAAGCAATTATTTTTTTGATCACATCGTTAAAATTAGTGGCTGTCCCTTACATGAAGAGAGAATCGAGGATATAACCAACAAATCTGGTCAAGCGCGAGTTTACAGATGTCGCCATTCTTCGAAAGTTACATCTTGAAATATATCAGTATCGTAGCGATGTTTAGCTAACTGAAAACTAAAGTTAAGAGCAAGCGATTGAGCCCAAGTAGCGAAATTCCAACGCAGTTACAAGTAAGCTATAATGGTTTGTATATTTTACAATCTATATAAAGTCATTACACATTTAACATGAAAGTAGTCGTGTGTGGGAATTAGTTACCTTGAGCCATCGGGTGGAAGAGTAAAAATTACATGCTTGGGACTACTGCCCCAAGCAATGATGTGAACTTGATAAAAACTGTGAGAGAACTGACTTTATTTAGTAATACAAGCTTCTTATATACTAAGGGCATACAAAGGGTCCTTATGGGTAGTTCATGAACAATATGTGGTTAATGGATCTGTTATCGAGTGGTAACAGAACTTGTAACTCCGAATTTGGTAGCGGTGGAATAACTATTTTACCAAACACTATCATTCAATTTTTATTTGTGTTGTGCTATCATACACACAAGCAAACACTTTTTATTATTGTACGATTTTTTTTTATACAATTCACCACACGAGTTGGGTGCCATCTGTCCCAGATGGCACCCAACTCGTATCACACACACCTTTTTAAACGCGCTCGACCATTATAGGGTTACATTAACATATTATACGAACATAAAAATGGCCGAAATATTTCGTTTCGGTTATATTTGTGAATAATAATTGTCTACAATATAAAACATAAGGTTATTCACAAAATAAAAATTATAAGGTTGTTATTTATTTAAAAAACTTGTACAAAAATGGCCGTTATATTCCGTTGACTGTTGGGTAATGATCAATATATTAAACAAGTTGAAGTTACTTTGCTAATTTTAAAAATAATTAATGGTTATGAAATTTTATAGTGTTGTAGCATATAAAAGCGGCTTTTAATATGAATGTGGTTATGTTTAATTATATAAAATTTCGGTTAAGTAAAATTACAAAACTTTAAACTTAAATGTCAAGGTGGATTTTATTCGAATTTATATTTCACTGGACGACAGTATACATTTAAATTGATGCAATAACTATCAAACTTAATACGAACGAAATTAGGATACATACTAAGTTTTATGTTTTTAACGACGGTAGGAAAGCTTAAACAAAAATTAGTTATAATTGTTAATGTTATAAAAAAAATCTATTTGATGAAAATGCAGATGATTCATTATCCTGTTAGCCGTTTAATTAGAATATTAGTCTTGTATTATTTACTATTAAAGTATATATTTAATGATAATACGATTACTTTTTAAATGGCTATACATATTATCCTCTACGATATATAACACCGGTAAATTGTTATTTGAAAATGTTTGGAGTAGCCTTTCCTGGACGTGCAGACTCAATCATGTTCCACTTTTTAGTGCCAACACTGTGCTGACTTTATTATATTCTACATCTAATATCTATTAATACGCGACGCAAATTTTATCGACATCATTCATTACGGCTCATGCCTTTGTACATGGAAGTCTCTGAATTGATTCTTGGGCCACATAAGTAGAGTATTGAGTGGTACAGATTTTACGAAAATATTTGAATTGTTAGAATCTTTATTATTAATCTGCTGCTGTAGTAGTATTTTTATAAAACTACTATCGAAATGATCCCTGTGCTATATAACGCCAGAGAGAACGACATGTTGCTCCGTGAACCGTAAGTAGAATAATATTTATCTATATTTGTGTTAGGAGCTGAACTAAAAATGTTTTGAAATATCAGTAACAATGTATAATGAATACTGAATAATGTGCTAAATAAAGACACAGATATTATGTGCAGTGTGTGCACTTGCGTAGTTAGTCAGCAGCGAGGAGCCGGCGCGCGAGTGCACTCGACGGCGCGCACAATGCGCCAACCGCAGGGGCGGCCCGGAAGGGCAGCTCATTGTTTGCAAAATATTTTGAAAGCCTCATTTTATACGGCATATTAGCCGTGCACTGCGTTTGATCGCTGAGGGTCGTCTTCACCGGTCAAAATCATATCATCATTACGCCATTGTACAACGCACCCTCGTTATCACCCCATCGCTTCCGATGCACTCAGGAGTGAAACAGTCGGAGCGAGAGCGGCCTTTTTTATTTTTTAGAGTTATTTACTTTTAGAAACACTGTTATAAAATTTATACGCTGTTCAGCAACCAAATATACAGAGATGGTGTAGGTTATTTGTTTCTACAAACAGAGTACGCATTAACTTCCATATTTATTATAGACCTACTGACATTTTTTCATACCTCATTATTTTTTGTTCTTTGATTGTTTTATATTGGTTTCATATTTTAAATATATATTCTATATTTTTATTTACATATACACATCCTGCAATGTGAAATTTCTCCGGTTTTTCTTATTAGGTTTCATACATTTATAATAAGTGTACAAAGGTTTTGAGCAATAACTTTTTCTGCCAATTCTTTTTACGAACAGAAAAAAATATATAAACAGCACGTATTAGCAAAAAGGTGTTAGATTAGTAAGTTTATAAATGAGTTTAAGTAGAGATGAAATAATCGTGAGTAAGCGGGCGGAATGCGCCGGCGGCGGCGGCGGTACGAGCAGACGGCGAAATTCCATACACAGCCTTGGGCCTCAGTTAAACTCTTAGCTATTTAACTATTAACAAAATACTTTACAATTTATCATCTTCTAAATCACTAAAATTAAAAATCTGTTAATAATAAATAACATCAACCACCTTAACGCAATATGTCACTATAGTCTTACGCCAAATTGAGCATTAATAAATCTGTGTACATAAAAATATTTTATTACCGTATTGATATGTTACGTAAAACGATAGCAAATAAATTCAGCTACCGATCTCCGTGTTCAGTGTATCGTGTAGCGTTTTAAACGTGTTTATAAAAATATCAGTTTTCACCGTGCATTCATAACGCGCCATCGTCGGCTGGCTTCAACAACTGGATGATGGCCAGGAAGCAATATCAAATATAAATTAAATTAATTTTCAATATTATAATTACAATCACTTCCTTGATTATTCAAGATATTGTTGTACTTATTTTTTTTATTTGAACAAACGCATACAATTTTAAACCATTTAAAATTGCTCTACACTAGCAACTAAATAACACTAGATACAATTGCGTTTGACTTCCGACTCAGTATTGTTTCCCAATTAATTTATAGAGGTCCGTAAAACAATTCTCCAAACTTCGCCAAGAAAACGGCAGTGCTATTCACGAGTCTGTGTGAGATAACGGATGACACAGGACAAACGACTGGACGCAACGTTAGACTCAAAAAAAATTGTAATAAAACCAGATGGCCACACTTCACGAGGACAGACCATACAAATTCTAGGGTCGTTTATTCGAAAATCGTCGTTTAAAGTTAAGTACTTTACACAAGCAGCCGCGAGTGAACGGGACGGCGTCTCGACACAGCGAAGACGGACATTTTAATTTATGACTCCTTTTTTTATTCAACTCTACACAATACCGATGAATCTTTCGACTAGTAATAAATTGAAAAATGGCGTTCAGTTTTGACTGTTTTTGTTCTGAGACGATCATACCGGGAAACGGACTTCACAAGTCGACGTTATTATCAAACGGTCTGCTGTCCTTTAAATAGGATCGTATTACAATGACATCCTCTGACAGCAGTTTGTTATGCTCAATGTCACTGTGGAAATCTATGTGAGGAAACAGTGGCTATTCCCGTTATCGCAGACTGTAACAGAGTACATGAGGCGGATTATTATGAATTAATTAGAATCCAAATGCTTCATCAGATCTACACCAAGCGGTGTGAGTATAAGATAGCGATTAAGTGGAAGAGGAAAATAAACGTACGCATATCCTGTCCCGTTAATTTGTCGTTGATCATAATAGCTATAGTTATTGGTTATTTTTAAGTTACTACTATTATATTCATCATGATATATATTAAATATTGACATTCAATAAATAATCAATATAACTAGCTAAAAAATAAACTTACCAGTGTGCGTCCTCTTGTGTATTTTGAGGTTCTCGGAGCGAGCGAACACTTTCCCACAACCGGGAAAAGGGCAGGGGAAGGGCTTCTCTCCTGTATGAACTCTAATGTGATTGACGAGTTTGTATTTCGCTTTGAAGGGTCTCCCGTTCCGTGAACAACCCTGCCAGAAACAAGCGTGCGTCGTGCATTCAGGGCCTCCGACGTGTTCCACCGTCAAGTGTGTCACTATCTCGTGCATGGTAGAGAACAGTTTGTTGCAGAGTTTCCGTGGCGGAGGCTGCTCCGGGTCCAGCCACTGACAGCGCATGTCCCGCCGCGGCGGCGCTCGTACGTAGCGTAAAAAAGCGTGGGGCGCGTGGGCATGGGCGTGCGGTACGAGCGGCGGCGCTCCGCCCTGGTAGTGAACGTCGCCCCGCCAATCCCAACTTTGTTCTAACGGTTGCTGAGGAAAGAGCTCCCCGCACCCACCGTACTCTCTCAAGTAGCCAGTCTGGTAGGAATGAAGGGGGTAGGGCTGGTAATGCGGCGGGTGGTGCGGGGGCGGATGCGGCGCGGCGGCACGGTGTTGGCCGCCGACGCCGCACCCCGGCTGCGGTGACATCTTCAGTCCATACGAGGCCAGGTGCGCGTGGTTGGTCTCCAGGAACGCATTCATGGCAGGGGTGGCCGGCACCGGCGCATAGCCCCATTCGCCCGCCACCATCCACGCGGCGGGTCTTCCCCGCTGGTGACCCCAGTTATCAAATACTCAATCACGTCGACTCTATTGTGGTCTTCACGGTATTAAACGCTCGAGTTGTCGTATTACCTCTATCATTCTTCATCAGTTGAATTGTGATGGTGACCTGCAGACGATAAAGACTTAATTAAAAATATATATATGAAACAATTAAAATGGTTACCTGTACATTCGAAAAACACACAAACGGACCGGACCCAAAATCATATTAACTACCCGAAACAAATTCAAAGCCATTTCTCAATATAATAACATACATCCGTGTGTCCATGCTCCGACCCGGCATCGAACATTTATTTATAATAATATAAAAAGAAACCATGACCGGCACTTTTGGACATTAAATTTAAACTGGGTAAATTTATAGGACACTTTTATACGTCTGAGACAAAAATTCCAATTGTATTCGTGTATATTTAATTTTCGTTTATTTGTTAGGCAAGGTCCAATCTATTTTATTATTGAGGTTTAGCATGGATACTTTATTAAAATAGTTTTATGAATGATAAAACCAGTTCCACCGTGCAAACATATGACAGGGACCGCATAATTTCTACGGAGCCCTTTTTTATATATAAAGCTATAAGTATTAAATACGATGAGGCATTTAGTTTTACACGACTCGTAGACTTAACATGCCGAAATCGTAAAATAGTAATTAAATGGAAGATTTATAATCTTTTATCATTAAAAATTTCTGTCTTTGACATTTTTATTAAAATTAACAAATAAAGCCGTTAAAAGACTTAATTTTCATTTAAATTCATGAGCTTATATTTCTAAGTGAAAATACCAAAAAATATTTAATTGTTTTTTCCCATTTTCTCGACAATTTTAGTCGTGAAATCGTTGTAAATATCGATTATCTTGTTCTGTTTAATGGTTTAGTTTTGGATAAATATTTTTTAACTAATAATAATAATAACTAATCTGTCTCGCTTTAACTACTGTTTCAGTTGGAATAAGCTGAAAATCTTGTAGATACTCATCTCTATAAGATTTTTATTTTCTTAATTAATAAAACATTAAAGGTTTTAGTGCCACAAAGAAATGATTCGAAGATTGCTTCTGTACTGAAACATTGATTTTGTATCCATCAAAAAAGACTCGTAAATGTTTTAAATGATTGGTTCTATGGGATGACATTATTATTATTGATTATACGTTTTCATTCTGTATATGATTTTAAAACATATCAAACTGTATTATTTTTAATAAAACAAAACATTTATAATTGGTATTACGAAAATTTATTGGTATTAAATCCAAGAGTAACGTTACATGTATCTGTCAAGTAAATTTATTTTAAATTAAACCTTTATCTAAATCGTTTCTTTTAGAAATGGCGTGTATAAAATATTAATAAATGTATTTGTAATTTATAATAAGAAAATTAATGCAGACTAATATATAATTAGCCTTAAATATTTATATCAAAGGAATAGACACAATGTGGAAAATTCTTTGTTTTTTTTTTGAGTTCATAATCAAGTAAATAGAAAATTTGTTCTGTATAACCGACAAAAACTAAAACATGTATTAGTTAAATAGACCATTTTAGAATATTGAATTAACATGGAGAAATAAGTCTATAAATAAGGAGTTAAAAAAATTAAGTCGTTGAATGACTACGTGCTAGACTATTATATATTTTTAGCTGGATATCTAGAACCTGTTATATTATACTTGTTGGATAAAGAAGATGACAGAGTAATGGAGATAACAGTAACGTTATGTTCAGATCTTTAAAACGATTTCCACAATTTTCACCGAAAGAAAACTTAGCGTTTTCGTATTTAAATAAATACAATATTAATTTAAAAATCGTCATAAACATTAAAAAAAATTCTGTATAATTTTTTATGGTAACTTATTAATAAATGTTTAAGTTTAATCGAAACTCATTTTAAATTTCATTAGTTAGATAAATTATTTCCTAAAATTTTGTTAACTACAAAAAATAACCTTTAAAATCTTACGGTTCCTCCTAATCAAACGTTAGTCCATTATGTACATAAAGCTGTTTAGTTTTAATGTAGGCGGAGGCACATAATCGCATTATTCTCAAATAATGTTGTTTATGAATTGTTTGTGGCACGTCATCGCAGAATGGTGCCTAGGGAAACGGGCCAGGTTTACCAGAACCCGTTAAACAATGCCATTCTTTAGATATACATCTAATCTTTTCGTTATCTGTGGACTCCCCGCGGTGTGGCCGCATCATCACAAAGCAACGGGTTGACAGATCTCCACAGACTGACATGGAGCTGCAACGTGAAAAAAACATATCGACAAAGGATTCTGATCCTTAAATCTATGCCTAATATCATTGTTTAACATTTTTACCCAGCAAATCTTATTTAATCGTGATTTTTGCAGCTGCCAAGGGACCGCTTTTCATAGTTTTAAGGAATTAGTTTTAATCACATTAACTGTGCTATTGAGATGGGAAATAGCCCCTTAAGCCTAATCGTTCAATGGATTTTTCGCTACAGAAACGGATAATCTTAGAAATACAATTAATGAATAATGCCAAACATATTTCATGTTTTTATCTCCTTTTCATGGTGGCTTTGATTAAGAAAAATTTATTAAATCTGGCATTTTTATTGGACATGGTAAGGAGACAAGCAAGGGTTTAATTTGATGGTAAATGATACATACGCTCGCCCATAACAACATCGCCCTGGTTAAGATGGTATACATACCACCACGTTGCGCTCGACACCTCGTTACTCCAGTAATTTTTATAATAATAATAGCACTCTTCAAACCAGAACACCATATTGTTTGCATATTACTGTTTGTCGTCTGCAATAAGAGCTGCGGTGGTACCTACCTAGACAGTCTCCGGCAACGGTGACCGGTATAAACACCAATATTTACAAATATCTACATTAGTATTTTAATTTTCAACGACGCATAAAAGTTTAACATCGTATACATTTGTATAATATTTGTGTTTATATATGCATTGACTGTACCGCAAATTGTCTGGTCATAAATTATAACCACCTACAGCTACCGCCGAACATCCAAAAATATTACTACGATGTAATTATAAATAATGTGGTAGTAAAAACACTGGTTGAGCCACCTCTTCAAGTTCTCAAGTACATAATATGGTGCGTTTAAAGAGTGATACTGGGAACACCGTGATATTATTGAACGGTAAATCCGTTATGTTATTTAACATAAGGTAAATATCTTCTGTGCCACGTGGTTTAATGTACATTTTTTAATAGTATACATGTTGATGTGAGCAGTTGAAGTTTGCTGACGTGATGGTAAATGTATATGTTATGTGTAAAGTAGACCAGAGTTAATTAACAATATATTACAATATTCATCATTATTTCAACATATTCAAGTATAAGATTGTTACTACACAAATGAAATCATACTAAGCTAGTGCCCTTTAATACAAACATTCATTATAATTCTTACAAAATTTTATATTTTTGCTAATATTATGTCCAAATAATATCCACCGTCAGTTTAATTATTAAATTAGTATAAAAAAAACCTTGGAACAACAATGATTCCGTCTGTTGAAATGATGATGATGATAAAATATAACTTTAAACATATGATCGTCAACGAAACATAAGGTTCTTAGAAGTTTAAATTACTACTACTTTATCTTTACAATAAATCAAAATTGGCTCAATGGTAACAATGTTAAAATTCTAGATTGTGGGCTGATTGGGGATTGCGGGATGTTATGCAGAATACATTTCTTTAAATATACCTCATGTTCAATATTCATGTATATAAATATTTACGATTGTTGATTTAATAGTTTAGTTTATAAAAGACCGAAAAATTCAACTCCTTCTATCGAAAAATAGAGAAGCAAACTGTTTCCGTTCATAGGTTCTAAAAAAATTATGTATATATATACATATATGTACGCATATATGTGTGTGTATATATATGTAAATATATTGAAATCATTTTCGTAAAATATTATTAACGAAAATAATTTTTCTGTTTTTGTAGAGTAAATATAATTAAGTTGTTTTTCTTAGTAAAGGCCTACGTCCAATAGTGGACTTTCAGGAGATAATAATGATGTAATAGAATAGGACTTTGCTACTCAGCGAAAACTTTTTAATGATTAAGATTTGTTGTATTTATTTACAAAACCAAAAAAAACTTGTACATATTACATTACATTAGTTCTAAGTTCTTTAGTGAAATCGCTCATAGTTTTTTTGTCTACTTTTAATACAGGAAAGTGACGAAGTTTGAGTCATGCTGGAACTTCAGTAAATAAATATTACACATGCCTTTTATAGTGTGGCGGTTGTTAGGATATTTATATAGCACCAAATTGTGGTCACTGCTTTGCGAGATTATGCGTTGTTTTGCTATCCCAGTATTTTTTCTATTGTATTTAAAAGATCTAAGGCAACCATCAGAAATCTAAAGTAACAAACTTTAAAATTATTTATTAGCGAAAAATCAAAAATCTGATTTAAATTAGTTTTTTGTACAGCTATGTAGTATTTTATATTCTGAAGAAACTATGTCAACATTAGTATATGTACATACAGGAAAATTTCCTAGATTTCGTTGTAACAGAAGAACAAATAATAAGAAATGTTTAAAAAAATATTCACAAATAAGTAATAATAAAGTAAACCTTATTAGTTTTAAAAACATGTAGCTATCTATTTTCTCTTAAACCTAGTATGTACCTACATTAATTGTACTTCCGTCGGACCCGAATAATATTTCACATAAAAAGTATTTTTAATAATAATATAAATAGAGGGAGTAGATGAAGAAATTAGAATGACTTTGAATTTCAATTTAAACCTATTTCTTTATAACAACGGTTGATTAATATTTTACATTATTAGCTATTGTTAGTTTTGTGGTACATTTTTAACCTATGTATAAAAGTATTCATTGATATAAAAATAATAAACAAAAGCATACAATTTTAAATTTTTGTGACTCATTCTATTTCTTTTTGATGGTACATTGTTATTTTATGTAGTTTAATGATATATGTATATACTCAACTTTGTATAAATTTAGCATTTTGAAATATTTATGAAAAATTAAATGTTGTTTAGATTGATATTAAGAGGACGAGTAAAGATTTGGTTTTAAATCTTTAAAAAACTCTTTAGAATCAGTAAACAGATAATTCATAGGAGATATTTTTAATCAAAAGAACTTACCGAATAGCTATAGCTGAAATCAAAATCCGGGTTTGTATACTACCACCTACGCGGGATAGTACAACAATTTACCAGTTTTATCGATCGGCACAGACAAAGTAAGCACAACACTCAACCTAACAACTCTAGAATATTTCTAAATGTACCAATATAGACTGCAATGTACAACATCGAAGTTATCACAGAGTTTGGCGCAACGTTATAACCCCATTACAATTTCGCGGCGGGTTCCGTTCACGGTTTGCGATTTACCCAGCATCGATTCATCTAACGTTTTGTCACGCAATAATTTCGTCTTGTAAGATTGAAAGCCCTCGCGACGTGGATCCACCGACTCCGCTGAGACTCTCAGCATGACTGCGAGCTCCCGCGACGCCGCCCCTCGCCAAAGCGGACATACTGCTTCTTAGAAGTGTTTAGTGAACGAGCTCGCGGCGAGCGCGCGAACGCAACCCTACGCGCCGCGCGGAAGGGCGGGACGACGGAAACTTTTTCGGTACAATAATACCAACCTGCGCCGAAGTCCGCTCTATACAGCTATCTCACTCCCGCTCACACGCGAAACGTAACCCGAACTGAAATAAAAAATATTAACTTAATACCAACCTTTTGTAAGTAGAAAATATCTTAGTGTAGGTGCCGTAATATGTTCACTTTATCAGATTTACGTTGAAAGCTCCCTGTTAACTCTGGAGGGCGCCTCATCTTACCGCTCACTCTCGCTTACCTATTGAGTTTGAAGATGAAAAGAGATAGGTGATCGCGAGGAAATGTTTGAGCTAATGTATTTTCCTGTGGGAAGGAAAACACATGTCGTCACTTTTAATTTAATACGTGTCACGCTGCGTCTTCATGTTTCGCTTAATACAAGATGGTACGTACAACTTTCAATAATACTTCTTTTTTATTTATTTAACCGAACACTCCTACTTATCATGTTACAAGTTTTATATTAGGCGATTTTCGATCTACTTTGTTTTAACTTTAATTATATATTCAAGTAGTAGTAGATAACCTCGTCGCGGATGGTGAACGTACTTGTTCAGAAAACGTTGACATGATATGTTGATAGCCGGAAAATGTCAACTCTGTAACGGCGGCAGATTTACAATATGCTTTTGGTAAATAGACAGGCGTTTTAATACTACCAACCAAATCTTTGCACGTGGGCTCGGAATCGGACTAGAACCTTTAGGTTCGAGGCAGGAAGAAGACAGGTTAAGACAACTCGAATTTAAGAAATTTACGTACATTTATTTGATCTTAAAATAATTTATAATACATAAATATAAGCTACAAAAAATAATTTTTAATACAATTACCTAAATAAATTAAAGGGAATAACACACAATTTCTTATTCCAAAATTGTACCTTTAAAACACATAAATTAATTGACGTAATTGTTTTAAAGATGTCATTTATTATTCAGTCATGTTAAATGATGAATCGAATTACCGAATTTCGTTTTTGTGTACGTCACAAAAGCATCAATGGCTGGTCAGAGCCAATTTAGATTCGACGTGTGTTATCATTGATGGCTGTGCGTCAGAAAACCTTTTACTAATTAAAGTAACATTCCACGAGAATTATAATCAATGTAAAAAAATATTTATGTAAGTATTGACTCTTACTTCGTTGCGTTAGAGTTGAAAGTGTTTGTTGTTCTGTATACATATTGCTGTACATGTACTGTACCCTGGCACGCCTACGCGGGGCGGGACTTGGTACCAATTTAGATGGGGCGTAATTCTTGCTCTCGCGCATTCTTACAATCACCGCCGGTCCTCGAGCAACCAGATAAGATGCTGGTGCTTTGATTAATTTAATATATTATCATTCGCATACTTCCCTCACGCAATAATTTTTTTGTTATATTCTCGACGTGACCGGGATGCAATAACGATATCTTTTTTGCTTTTGTTGTTTTATTAAATCCTTCACGTGTAACCAGTTTCATTCTTCAAACCTTTAACTACTCGGTTGGTTTTTTTTTTGTAAACGAAGCGACGACACGAGCAAGACCTTAACCTGATGGTAAATAATACGCTTGACTTTAACAACGTGGCACCAGTTAGGACAATATACATTACACGACATTGTGACCGTCAGGTTGATATTGCTAAATCTCATTACGCTAATAATTTGACTAGCTTTAGCAGCTTCAAAACTGGAGCAGTAATAAGTTAACTTACAATGTATTGTTTGGTGGTATAAATAGGCCCTGTTTTTAATTCTACCAGAAAAAGAAAATAGATTTTTATACCTGATTGTATCATTCGTTTTATATACCATTTCTAGACCATAAAAATAATTACCAAAAATACTTTATTTACGACTTGTGTAACTTAGAGGCATGATGTCTAAACAATAGTAAGTTTAAAGGCCGTTAAAATGATAGCTAATATTGTAAGTAAATTCTACAGGCATATTCGAAGTTATGATGACAGCTGAACATAGTTAATTGAAAATTAAAACAAAACGAATTTCGTTTTGTGGCAAAATAAATAGATTACAATGAAAGTAATTCCCCCACATGTTGCAGATACATCGTGCATTTCAATAAACTAAAATAACGTTATTATTTACCGTGGTGTTTTTCGGGAGTGAGGCTAGGCTACAAATTACATCGGACAATGCCACCGCGGGACATCGACCTTATTAAAAGCAGCCCACCAGATGGCCAGAGCCCTTCAACAGAACGCGCTTCACTCTAAACAATACATAAAAGGAAATCTATTAAAAAATAAAATCTCGCTGAATTCTGGCTAAGCCATTTTAATTTATTTTTAAACATGGCGAGAGTTTAGTAAAAGTTACGAAATTGAATAACTTTGGCTACTAAATTTATGTTCGTGGAAACGCTTCACGCTCATGACTTTGCCTCATAAGTATAGTAGCAACAGTATCTTAATGATAATTGATGCCGGAACTTATTTATCAAGGAAAAATTAAATACATGTTCTTATAAGAATATAGTAGAAGTCAATTTTAATATATAAGATCAATAAATAAAGCATTACACATAACACATTAAATATTTATAAAATTAATTTTAAAAAATTTACCAGAAACCACTCTGAACTCCACCGTCGGCAGCTATATGGCACAAAGGATAAGCCTCACCATCCAGCGAGGCAATGCCATTCGTTTGCTCGGTACTCGTTAGGGATGACCGGGGAAATTTTTTCAATCGTCACTGTTCTCCTCCTTTTGTTTTCCTCCTACTTTTTACGCTTTTAATTATATAATTTAAAATGTAATACTTTAAATTTTTGATCATTTATATTTATGTGTTAACCAACTCTGACATGGTATGCTAATTCTTACTTATATACTAGTATTATAGATCTTTGGTCTTAATTAAAATTATTTTTATTTTCATATAAAGATTAATGTTACTGCATCATAATTGAATAAAAACAAAATGGCAATGAAGTCTACTTAACAATTTGCTCTAACTATTGCCGAGCAAGACGAGAATAGTATGATAGTATATCTTTCCTATACCGTCTCAACGGGTACCACCAAAGCGCCTCTTTCATCAAGTTAATGTATATATTTACATGCAGTGAATACTCATATATACTGTAATGGTATATAGCATTCGCTATGGCTAGATGTATCATCACATGTGAAGAGCACTGATGTACATGTCTAATAAGCTCTAGTACTCATATTCCTTAGTGCTGAAGGTCGTGACTCTTTCGAGCAATTAGAGCTGGTTAACGTATGTGATGATATCGCTGCAGTAAAATTAAAAAAGGTAGACAAACTGACTGTGTTGATTGGTAAAAAATAAACTTATTTGAATTTATTTAAACTCATAGCAAGATTTAGATATGTACTAATACTAATTATAAACATCATGTAAATTTCTTGTATATTTTGGTGGTCGCCGTACATTTCTGTTTGCTTTTCGTAAAACATTATTGTATGATTGTATTGAAATAACTATGATTCCTTTTATTAATTACTTTTATTCGGAATAATTGACGTGCTCTCATGTCTTATTATATACCATTTACCATTAAACAATTACTCTTTTTATAGCGCATAATTATCACAACAGACAGTTAGTTTTGACCTTTGTAACATTCATTGTATAGAAATTATTCTGTTAATTTTATTGACTGACTTTGAGTTTATCTGCAATTGAATCATGATTTTATGACCTACTAAAACCAGAAGGCGTTAAATATTAATAGTTTTATTATTTCCCGATAACATTACGGGGAATGTAGCGGAAAGCTGGGTTCGGCGAAATAAAAACAAGGTCTTCTATGCATTGACATAGCTAGAACTGATATTTAACTTCCATTAAAAGTATTAACACCAAATTTTTGGTATGAAGTAATATAAGAATAATGTTATTTTAGTAGTAAATAATTTAAAAGTAAAGAAAAAATTTTAATAAATATTATTTTGTCAACAGAAGTCAAAAGTCGTTGATGTCTTATATATGTCGATTACCATAAATTCTAGACTTAATTTTTTTGGAATTTCTTTACGTTGTTTTAAAATTTTCCTTCTACAGTATATTTTAGGCCATGACTTAGTCAAGCATCTTTTTTTACTTCGGTCTACACGTGTCCAGACTCGTCCAACTCACTATGATAATTTATTTGGAGAGCCAAAGTTATATTACATCAACAACTTAAATTTTCTATATACTCTATATATATTCTGGTGATGATAGCGCTGACTCGTCTAATACGACGTATACAGCTTATCTGATGCTGGGCACGCGGACCACGGGGTCCGCGGCCTATTAACCTAAACCTAACCTAGTGTTGCTACTGCTCCTAGAAGTGTAGCTATCTGGCTATCTACTCTATTTCTTCCTATATTCACTAGCAGAGACAGTTGTAGACTTCTTGCAGTTTATTTTTTCTTCCGACATATTTCCTACCAGGGAAATATTTCTGTATTAAACGTAATTGTAAGAATGAAGTCCCGCAAAATTTTATTAATTTAAGTTGTTTTGTTTAGATAAAATATTTTTTATAAAAAAAAAATAGTCAGTATTCTTTTACAATTGTTACTGTAATTGCTTATAGTAGACAAAATGTTTTATAATGACGCTTTTTCTTGCTCAAGATAACACCGCCCCGATATTACCTAGTTTGACTAGAATGACAATAAATTTTTGCGTCACGGTCAGTGATGCTGTTGTATACTGCTACAAAATCACAGGTATTTTGCTATTTTCGTCGTTAAGCTTCTTTTATTGTGACGTGAGTTTTATATTATGTTTCTATATTTATAAAGTTTTCTTAGGCGCTCATCCTTTGATGGATTGTATTAAATACGCACCTAATTAATTTGGATGCATGGATTTTACACGATGACTATCGATATCGTTTCCAATGTGATCGCCGACATAAACGTTCGTAGTCGACTTTTTGCTGTGACGGTTCAACTGAAATTCGATTCGGATGCGTAACGTTCTCGATCTGTGTTACCTTTACATATATCTGTTCACACATACATTTCTATTTATAGTTATATTAAATGATATCTATTAGTGCTTTAGTATCATTCCAATTGGTGTTAAGCGGTGATGAGGTTTGCAGTGGTGAAACTGTTTTTTTTTAAACAAACCATTCATTGTTTTCTTGAACACTGTCGCTGTCAAAATGATTTATTCCATTGCTATTCTCGTCAATAACTTCAATAAAAACGTCTTTTTACAAATCCGGAGGATATTTACAACATAAGGATGGTGATTCGCTGTGTACCTAATCGTCAAGTAGTGATAAAGGAAGTGACGAATTATATCATGTAATTCCAGGGCACATAAATATATTCAGTAGAAAATAGTAAGACTGGGCACTCAATACTTAAATTCAAGACTATCCAACAATGATAACAATCGTTAAACTTAACAATTTTAGAATAACTTCTTGAAATAACCATAGAAATATTTTGATCTTAACATTCTTATTTAATATATTTAACAATAAAACTAACTGTTTTTTTCTTTTATTCCGTTTCAATGTTAGAGTTCCCACTAATATTCTAAGATATAAGATTTACTCGTCTATCGCCTCCATTTCGAAGATATGAGTTTCATTGCATTTCCCCAGATTTTCGACTATTCAAATTGTTGAACTGCTGCACTAAATTTGTAGACATTCATGAGGACTCATTATACAGATTTTGTTGAGCTTTTTTTTTTTAGAGTTTACGTACGTAAAACAATTTACATAACATGTTGCCATTATAATATGCTGCTATACCTTTTACTTGTACTTCTATATTGTTTCATTTATTTTCAAACTTTTTTATAATATTGTTTACCCAAGCTTAACTTTTATAATGTGTCCAAAATAAATATATATATTAATGCTGTGTTTACATTTTAACAATCATTTCTTAGTTTATTTTTTTCATAATGTCTTTGTGTACTTTTCATAATGTAATAGTGTATGATGGATTATAGACCTAATAAATAAATAAGTTTTTGGTTACCAATGTCCTTCTTGACCCACTTATCCATCCATCTCCATTCATCCATCAAGAATATAAATTTATATTATTTTAAAGAATAATTTCATTTTTTTTTTAATTTATACTTTCAATTCACAAAGAAAGGTAAGTACGATAACTGGGGTAACTACATCATGTAGTACAATTATTTAACTTGATCATTTACTAAGTACGTAATTTATTACTTTTCTTAACAGATTACATAATGTAATTTGAGATCAGCACTAGGTCATGAAATAAGAAAAAAGAACATTATTGGAAATATATATAAATAATAAGGTGAAAATTGATGTTAAAGGAAAAGTATTATTTTCTCTTATCAAATTATTTAAAGTCGGCTTTTAAACGCATATACATTTGTTAGTCGTTATATAATGGAACACAATAAAGCGAATAGTTTAATTGATGCCGACTCAGTACCCGATCATTACACGATTTGTAAGTCATTATGTCGGCACTATTATTTAGATATTTTAATCAAGACGATCGATTGGAGTGTGTAAGCATAAAAGAAGGTAATTAATAATAAGAGATCGATGGTGCGGGCCGGTGTTGCCACATGCCGCAGCAAAAACCAGAATGGAAATAGAGCGATTCGAAACGGTATCGGAAATAAAATGATGACTATTGCGACCACACCGCCCTTTTTGCTCCAATTTCGATTTGTGCTTCTTCGTGAACAATAAAAGAGTTAACAAAGAAAATGTTTTCAAAAAAATTATACCCAAAAAATTAAAACTCTGATGTATATACAACTTAAGTTACATATTGTTACTAAAACTTTTTAGTTGATTAACTATGTCTTCTCAATGACTAAACTAATCTTAACCATAACATTAACAGTAGTAAATTAACTAAGTTATACGATTTTATCGAATCTAGAGCCTGTGGATTCTAGTTAATGTATCAATAGTGAAGCTAACGCTATCTTTTGCCGGAGTCTGTCTAGATAGGAAATACTTTAGTACCTATTTCTTGTCGCCATAATATATAAACGTTTGTTCTCGTTTATGAAGAGCAGTTGCTAAAGAAGTTTCTGGCGCCACAAATCTTAACTACCTAAATTTCAAGGCGATGATGTTGTGCAGTATAAACAGTTGCAGGCATTTCAAATACTGACAGTACAGTTCACTTGAATTTCACGTGAATTTAACTAACATTGAGGCTGAGGATAGTACAGTATGTTCGCCCATAATACTCTGGCTTTCATGTGTTGACAATCGGACCATAGCGAAGCTGTTATGGTGACAGGTTCACAAAATGAATGTGCTACAGAGAAATTAAAACTGTCCACCAGTTTCAAAGAGTTTGTAGTAATTTTATTTACAGCTGTAAATTTTAAATGCAACTGTTGGATTTTTTGGAATATGGTTCAGAAGCCCAGCTTTCCCACAATGAACGATTATTCAACTAGCAAGTACAGTGGCTGAGGAAGCCGACCGCGCCCAATCGCACGCTGCCTCCCACAAAAACGCAGTCAAAGCCGCCGCCTGGTCGCGACAAATTGCCTCTATTTTCCAGACACACCGACCAAGGTAATACCTACCTCTGACCAGAGCTTACAAGAAAGCATACCACGACTAATTGAACGTTTAACCCAATCGTAACTGTGTCCAATGAAATTTACAATAAACTTTACCGCAGTTTTCTACTTCTGCCGTTAATACTTTTGAATTGTCTCTAAAAACTTATTACTGTTATTCAAAAGAATTTTTTAAGATACGTCTTCGACTAGTGGAGGTTACCGGTAATTCACCATATTTTACCAATTCAATATTCAATAGTGACCACAGTAAATACATCAGTGGTAAGTTTAAACACATATCTTAATTTAAAAGTTTTTTTTCGTTAAGGGAACATTTTTGTTGCTTACTATCAAATGTGAATAACAAACAAAATTCTATAAAATAAAACTATAAATACAAGAATAATAATGTACTTATGTTATTAAAATTATTGGATAACTTACCTCAATAGAGTTGATTGGCGCAATCTTGATAACGATCCCCTAATACTTGTGCCCAACATCGGTTCGGTTCCCGGGCGGTGACTCGCAGAGATCTCGCCGATTACCGTTACCTTTGATTGCCCTTCTTGTGTCCTGTGTACCGAACTGCGTCCGTTTGCTTCATTACGATTGATTTCATGTCATTGTATAAAATGTGCATTAACCACAAATTTTATTCCGTTATATTTCAAAATCACCAATTATTTTATTGATTTGTGAATCGTTATCTTTTGTCATTCGAATTACGTAGTTCTGAATAGTTATTATAATCATTTTACAAAACCCTTATAATATTCCCACTGCTGTTATTTGAAGCTTTCTCTGAAAAGAAAAAAGCCAAGTGCGAAATGATGTTGTCACATATCTAGACATTAAAAAAAGGTTGGGAAAAATAGAATACTCTTTTTTATTACCCAAAGTGATTATTGGTAAAGGTTAATTTTTGTTTCTTTTTTGATTAGAAAATTTAAACATTATTAATATATATCGTAATACTCATCACAAACACACGGTGGCTGTAATTAAGATGTAGATGAGATATTGGCTTGGTATAATCCCTTGTCGTGTTATTTTATAATTAAGGTGCCATATTAATAAAATTATACATAAACATAATACAACAAAAATTCTCAGTTTTTTTAAGATTCAATGCAATAATTCCTTCTGCTGCTCCTTCACATCACTTTATACGTTTCGAAAAAAGTTATTAAGTTCAAATAAGATATCAACGTAAGTAAAAGCATTTATTAGAAAGATGAAGTGTACTCGATAAAGTATACAAAACAAATGTTATAAAATTACATCCAAATATCGTCTAAGCAGAAAAATGCTTTATTTTATGCATATTTTGAATTACATTTTTACTGACTCTTTGATAAAAAATCTTTGCATTTGAATTATATTTCAAAACTATTAAAAAGAAAATAATCTATAAAAAAGGTAGTAATGAATGTCAGTGCAATTTATTGTAACCAATCTTGAAAAAGATCAGGATACATCATAACCCTTCAAAACTAACGCACATACTTTGTTACCTGTAATTAGTCGACTATCCACTCGCCGCAGGACACTAGCCAGTACGTTGCAATAAATATAATTAATCGCCACTTTTTCGCTTCCTTTCGCAGTTATAGCTCGTTTTAACAATACTTTTTAAATTTATAAAAATGTTAATGCAGAAATGTAAAGATTTATATTCCAAATATGGTGTTAACAAAATGATTTCCAACGTAAACAATCGTAAAATTTGCGTGAAAGTAAATTTACTTTGCGTCATTTGCCGTTACAAGGCATATTTTTTTCATTTTATAATGTTTTATATTAAGATGGTTTATTATATCCGAAAAATATTCTGCGAAAATTTTATAATTATATTTTTTCTTAGAAAGTGGACCGGGTTTAAATACCGACAATTAAAAAGTATAGAAAAAGACCGGAGCAGTTTTCTCTATCTGTCCGCAAAACTTCAGTTTGAAGAAAATCGCATACATCACCACCACCTCCTCACCACTTCCTCTCCTCACCTCTTCACCTCGTGATGATGATAAGATATCAACTTACATAATTTGAAGGTTTTGAAGTTGATATGTAGCAGTTATATTATCCATTAAAGTACATTTCTAATATCTTCTCTATTAAAAGGAATTCTTATTGTTTTTGTAGTAATGGGGTAGTGTTGGAGTGAAGTAACTATATATATACAAGCGTTGATTATCATGTATACATGATCGAATAAAAAGTCATTGCGTTTTGCGTTTGTATGGGTGGCTGGAGGTAGGTAGGTGTAGTAGTAATGCGGCCTCACTAGCGTGATCGTAGAAAGGCACTTACGGGTCGAGCGCGTTTTTCCCGGCGTTATGGGCACCCCCGCAGGGCTCCGCGGGGCTCCGGCCGCCCCCACTTAACGCAATTTATTGCGCGATCCTTTAATAAATAAATAAATAACCGTGGAAAATTCGATGAAATACAACCGCGCGCGTGCTGCCCGCCTCGAAGAAGATTACCTAAATAACGAATTTTCTTTTCAACTTATGCCTATACTTTCTGGAATTATTGCTTTAATTTGATATAAGTTTGTCTTTACCGCCGCTATTATGAAACGGCAATATTTTTCAATGTACTACAATTATTCTTATATATATGTTAAAACTATGTAGATTTTATAACAAGGCTTTAAATATTACTGTGCTCTGGTTGCCCGCTATGGTGCGTTATGGTGATTGTGACCATTATGTGTAGCTGTATGTCATTGTACTCAGCGCAAAATTCTTATAGGCTATCATTTACCACTAGGTTCGTCTTGTAGCTTTGGCGGATAAAAAGATTAGACGAATATTATATTTATATTTATATTGTGTCATAAGAGATGCCGGTTTACGTAAGCACAAGATGATTGTTTTGAAGAACCCTTTAGCAGTTTATTTAAGAGGTTGTAGCACGAAAACGCCGACATTTGGGAAGGGAGTTTTATTAAATTACAGCTTTCACAAATTATGTAGAAATAATATTCGGTCCGGGGAGGGCAGAGGCGGCGCCGCGGGGCGCTCCGCACTTTTAATTAAATCCTAAATTATTGTTCACCTTCATTAATTCTAGCGCTCCTGCTCCTGGACGGGCTTTACTAATGAATTTGTGCTTTTTGTACTGGATTCCTTTATACCAGCATCGTAACGGATGTCTCCCTATCAACACCAATTATATGTGCAAGTTTAAGACGAATTAGCAAAAGTTTATTTTGTGTTTTCATGCGCTTTGCGCTGATAATTCTGCTTGAATATATATAATTTTGCAAACGTTAAGCGACCACAACATCGTAGTACCCAGCAATGCTATTTTTAAAAAACCGTTCTACCATCGAAAAACTTACTGTTTACAAAGCAAGCGATCATCTTCTGCGTTATGGAGGCAATAACGAATAAAAATATTATTTTAAACATCTATTGTATTAATCTTTCAACAACAATAACTTCCTCATGCGACAAGTAAACGCGTATTTCTCACAGGTATCGCGTTATTGTGCGCAACATATAATAAGGCCCCAGGCGTTAAAAGAATACCGATTATTACCGAAATCACAGTCATTATGAAATCACAAAAGGGCTGATGAACTTGGGGGATATTGTAAAACGAGCGCTGACTGACTGGGCAACATTGCGCAAAGAAATGTTTCTCTTTATTAAGTAAAATTCATTGGCCCATGATTAAGCAAGCTTTAAAATTATATCATATTTATAATTGGCGTAAAGACTTTATACTAATACATCATCACAGAAATCTTATACAATTGAGGGATTGTGATACTGATTGGTTCTAGGTTATATGAATAATAAAATTAAAAAGAATTTTCATTATTGCTATAAAAATTACTAAAATCGCTATTAAATAAGGTGGTAGCTGAAAATCAGTGCATTGCTTATTAGTGCCAACATTTGTACTGCATGGACAAGTAAACAACGTATCTGTACATCATATAAATTGGTATTGTCTATGTAAGCATTCTAATAAGATGTCATCTGTCAGATCTATCCTCACGTGGTCAACGGTGCTATAAGACATTTTATACGTTGCAATTAATAAACGCTATAAGATCCGTATAATTTATTTCTGTTCAATAAGATGCTAAAATAAAAATCTCTGTCAAATAAGAGAACGACAGTAGAGCAAATGATCGTCGCATTCCGTTGTGCGACCCTCTCTATTGGAAACAATGAGCCGTTCAATGAAATTTGAAACGGAACGGAAGTGCACGGACCCCTGTGATGCGGAGATTTTCTTGCGCGCGCGCACACAACACTTTTCAAAAACGCGCTAAAAAGAGACCTTAAACAGGAGTTACAAACATTGGCCAATTGTATTTTGTTATATCTAATTCATACTTAACATAAATTCATGATGACATTAACGTTGTCATGATATAAGTTATTCTTTAAAACCAAAAACATGTTCATAACCAATAATTGTTTAATTATCCATGACAACAAAGAAAAATTAGAAATAGTACTGTTTTCAAGGAATTTAAATAATGTAATGATTTTTTTTTAAAAGTCTTAAAGCTACTCAAATACGTAAGAACATTAAAAATGGTTACTGAATTACGTTAACATAAAAAAAAATATTATTTGTATTTTCAAATGATGTTTCTAAATTAATCAAAATTATTTTAATTCAGTGTAGTTACGTTTTAAATACTATATATAGTGTCAATAGTTTGTAGTACCTGGCAAGCTCTTTGTGCTTTTGCGTTGAAGGACGTTATCGGCGCGAACCGTAAAAGTCGTCTATGCGCTGTGCATTGTTCAAACACATAATTATACACCGATTCCACTATTGTCACACACAAAATCAAAGAATATGCTCCGCTCATGTTCCCCTGACTTTTGACTTGGAACATATTGTTAGAGGACGGTTAAATCTTCTCACGAATTATTGCTTTCATCAGTTCTGGTTATAGAAACCTATTTATTTTTAAGTAGGATTACACTGCAAATATGTATAGTTTACTGTAATAAACAAGATCTATATATATCTAAGCAGATTTTAGAAGTCTTCTGTTTATGTTTGTTAATATATTAACGACTTGGTAATGAACTTCAAAATCTTTAAAAATATCTGTTTTTACTGGTTCCTTCCATATAGTAGGATTATTACCGCTGGTATTTCTTTATTGAGGCTTTACAACAGTAGATAACAATGACATGATGATAATCGTATCAACAAAGTACATAAATGAATAAAATTGTTATCTAATGTGGCACACATTTTAAGACTGACTAAGTTTTCAAAAGCGATGTCTATCTAATTCAATATGACGACATTTCTTCAAGAATGATTTCTAAATGATTTTGGTCGTTGATGTAGAACAAATCCCATTCAAACGGTCTACTTCACGAAGTCAAGAGAGTGTAGATCCATATGCTCACTTTTATTGTACAGCAGAGTGCCCTCAGCAACCCCATTACTTTACAATGTCACGTGCGCATAAGAACCTATGTTAATACCTCCTCGTGTGTCCATTTACACTCTTGTCAATTCACTGGTTAGAAATACGTTTAATTTATATTAAAAAAACTGAATAAAATCCAAAAAGCACTTCACCAGGTGCTAACATAAAGAGACGTTATTCTAGATAGAGAAAAAGGAGATTTTATAAGTTTAATTTGTATTTTAATATCTCTTTAGCTTTCATAGATTATGGTATTGTAACTCACAAACAGTTGAGTTAAATGAATCTTGAAGTTTTTTGAAAAAACATGCACAGCCAAGTTTTGTAAGAGGAAGTTAAAAAAGTTTTCTTATTTTACTTTTACAAAATTATTTCTAGGACAGGTAAAAATATTTTTGCGTTATTTGTTTGTGGTCTTATATGTTTTAAGATTTTTACAAATTCAAACGATTATCATTGAATTATTATAATTATACGTGAATGTATATTAAGAATGTGGTGTGGTCGTCACGACACAATTTTTTTTCATGTTACACTATTTTATGATGTAAAATAAGATCCAATTTTGGCAAGGTTTTAAAATAAACTGTAGAAAAGTCTGATTTTCATAAAGAGTTTCCTTTCCTAGTATGACTTTTTGGACGAACAAAAACGATGTTGATTCCATTTTATATCCGGAAAACAAGCGTCGACTTTTAAACTCTATCTCCACTTCAAATGTTTTCTTAAAGACGTTAGGTGGATTATATTCTATTACATCAGGCTGCTGCTTCTCCCAAATTGTATATTTAAAGGTATCATTGAAACGACTACGTTGCATTGCGGAAAGTCCCGGGTCCTTCTACGGTACTCCCCCGATGCCTTCCTGCACTGCTGCTAAGCACATCCAAGGGAGAGCCGATATCTTCCCTAACAGCCACAGTGTGCTGAAACAGAATACGAAACCACTTCAAACTTGTTGTTCCCTAGGGATTTTGAGGGGGCCCACCCTCGAAACCCGCGAACCCGAACACCCTTTCAGTTACCTTCTGCAACATGTAGGGCATGCCTTAGTCTTATTCTTGATAGCCCGGGCTACAGGGCTAAATTAGTAAGCCCTCTAAAATAAAACATTACCAGACACTATAGATACATAATGATACTTATATTACCTTACACAAGTTTGTTATTATGTATGTATGTCTTACTAGAGTAAGTTATTTGGTTTTTAAACATTAATGTATTCCGGTTTGAAAGTGGATCACCAAGGTAATGAGTCTTGACTTATCAAGATGTTGTATTCACATATTAAATATATAAAACCGTTGGTATAATATCACGTAACGAAATGCAGTTAATATATTTTGATGTATTAACGATTCATTATATATTTATAATACATATAATAAACACAACCACTGCCCCAGCCATATAATCAAATACACGATGTTGAATGAATTTTTTTACGGACAAATATAATTTGTTTGATTTGTAAAGACTGAATGGCTGCAAGTACGTCGGCGCGTCTCGTGCGCGAGCGCAGCATTGTTTGATGCACGCGGGTGTCCGCGGAACCCCGCCATTTTCACCGCAGGGTTCTGCTAAAGATCAACCATGTTAATTTAGAAGTCACCAAGTGTGCCGTTAAAAATTCAGAACACAAAAAAAAACTCTTTCACTGTGGTGCATTGTAATTCACAAAATACCAACCAAATAATTTAATGATTGTGTTTAAATAAATTTTTGTTCAGTTTTTACAGCCGTCGGAGGTTTTCATTGCATCTGTGGACCTTCAAGTTCTGAGACATTGATAAGTGCAAAGACAAAGAAATAACTAATCTAAAACAATAACCGCTCTCCTCATTTTATTCTAATTATTTGGTGTAAATTTTGCCCTTAGAAAAATATGTAACCATGTCTTTGTAGGCTTATACAAGACACTTATAGTGAAGATTCCTTGCTATAAATTGCTTTTTATCATTGTTGTCTCTTTGATTATCGTAAAACAACGTTAAAATTAATAACATCTTAATTTAAAAAATATTTTTTAGTTGTATATATAACGTTTAATTCGCACAATGTATTGAACAGAGTATTTTATTAAGAAAAAATACCGCTTATATATCGAAAATGATGCCCAAGTATAATTAAAATTTAATTATTCCGTTTCGTGATTATGTGTTGGAACTAATCGAAATGGACTTGACGCTGCGGGTCACATTTTCCATAATAGACTATTTTAAAGCATGTATCTACAGAGTCGACGTATGTATGTAGTTTAAAAAAACCAGGGTTGTGTAATAGTAAAAGTATTCGTAATGATACCATGTATTTTTAATATCTTTGTAAAATTTGTCTGAAATCTATAACTCCATGCTATAAAGTACTAAGACACAATAGAACATTAATAATCAACAAATTAGAACAAAACAATTAAAAAATCATAATTTCGTAGTGAACCTAGAGTATATTACTTTTGTATATATTTGTGAGCCTCTAGTCAATAACTATTTTGTAATTAATATCTAATGTTTTCATATTTGTGCGTCGTGAGGCTTCATTTGAATATTTAATAGTGGTATAACTACGATTGTTTCTATAACGCACCATGTTGAGTAGTAAATTATTTCGTGTTTTTATATTTGGATACAAAAGTGGGTCCGATAAATGCCCCGGCGCAGCGAAGCCAGCGGGACGCCCAACGGTCCCCGGTTCATTGCATAAATACTACAAATATCAGAACTTATTTGTATTTCAATGTTCCTAAAACATTTATTATTAAATTTTTACGTTAAATTAGTGTCTCTATATAATTATATGCAATGACGTTCACCAATGGAAACTGCAGTCGCGGTAATGACAATTTAGGTTTTTTAGACTGGATCTCTTTATCTGAAATAGACTAACATTTAGCTTATAATTTTGGTTTATGGTCTCTGATAGATCGTGGAGTATATTATCCCGGAAGAATCTTGCTTTTATAAGTTGACAGCCGGAAGACAGCGTGTGTGTGTATGTCCTCCAGGCCGATTTCGGCTATGGCGACTGCTTCAATTATTTCGTCTTTTATGCGACCTCATGTGGCTGACGTAGCCAATTTTATGGCAGCAGATTGAAAATATGTGTAGTGGTAGTTGGCCAGGCGGGTTAGAATAACCCTACCGAATCGAACCTGGGTATTACAAGAAAAAAAATTCCCCGCTACGACATGGAGGCAGTGTAATGTACATTTACGTGCAATTTATTTTGTTTCGTATAATTATGTAAGAGATATCTTTTGTAAACTTACGGAAAATGTCATTTACCACTTTCCGTATTAGTATATAAAGATTTAATTTAAAATTAGAACTAGGATGTATGTAATAAAAAACAAATAACAGAAATATTAAAAATATATTAAATTTATTTAAACAAATAAACAAAAAAATGTGGTTCTTTGCTATAATCTGACCGTCATATGTAATATAACGTCTGTGATGAATAGAGCCATGAAAATATATATGAAAAGGACAAAGAATTTTAACTGACTATCCTCCAGTAATAAAAAAGATTGTCTGAAGTGACATTTGGTCGCAAAGGCAGATTTTTATTGGATTTCTGTATCTCAATTCTGAAAAAGAATAAAATGCTAATGTATTTCGAATTCGCCGAAGATCTGCTACTAGTGAATTTTGGATTGAATCAACATTGACTTTAAAAATAGTCATCAAGACATTTCCTTTTAATTTCTACTGCTTACATTCTATAAGCACATCAAAGCTTTCCACATTTGTTTAATCTTACAACAGCAAAAGGTAACTGGTGATAAAAAGTTGGAAAAATACCAGTAAAACTTATTTTTAAATGGAAATGACCTTAGTGTGAATAACTGCCAATATTTCCCTACTAGCAGTCGTTAAGTTGCTTTTATTGGTAGTATATGTGAAAACTAATGTTCAGTTTCCGTAATGATATGTCGCAGCCCGCAACAAACTGAACAATTAATCTTATTTTTATTAGAGTCGTTAAGCTTTGGAAAACACATTGAACACTTGTAATTTATATATAACAACCAGACCCAATATGTTTTTGTTTTTTTAGTATTAAGTCATGGCTATAACAGAGAACAATTTCTGTTTTTCGTTTTGAAATAATATTAAACCACGATTGGAAACAAAGCTGCAGTCTACTATTATATTAAATAAGGTATGAACAAATATTTATTTATAAGTTTTGTTAATTGTATGTTGTTTTAGTCAAATATATTTGCGGTGTTAGTAAAAACATATTTTATAATCATCGTCAACCATGTTGAAGCAAATACAACCGAAATAATACCATAAAACGAAAAAAATAGTCGGTTTCAGATATAGAAGTGGCTTAAGGAGGATGCTCCCGGTGATTTTAGTGACCTAAGAATTTACCCGTAAGCTGAGCTTTTCATCATGCCCAAATGCGTATATAGAGTTGCAGACGAAGAGGTATTTCGGTGTTCAAGAGCAGTTTTCATCATTGATAGCGGTGTCTAATACTCGATTCACAGCAAGGAACTGGAGCTTATACTTTTAGGCATTCGCTCCCTAGTGCCCATGCCATGGTCACGGACTCGTAAAACGATAACAAACCTTCGAGAGATTTGTTGTCGGTACAAGTCCACAACCCCTCAAACTTTTTTTTAAGTTTTATAACCACGCAATGTGATACATGGCTTAAAGCACGTGATATTAGTTAGTGTACTAACTGCACATAAAATCGCGAAAATTATTATGCAAAGGCATTACCTTCCGCGTTAACAAAAACGGTAATGACGACAATTTGGTAAAACAAGGTTATAAGATAATATTAACTCAGGAATATTGTTTTCTACATTTACAAACAAGACATGCTTAATAATTGATGACCTCACCGGGGCTAACACTCAATTTTATGTGATCTTAAATGACAATAAAAACGTGGATGGATGTTCCTCTGGCTCTTTCATGTTGACAGCCGGAACACAGCAATGCTGTTAGCTGAATAATACATAGTCCGGGAATTGAACCAGGAATAAAGAAAGCTCTTAACAATTGTGCCTCGGAGGCAGTTTGATATATAAGTAGAAAGCGGTAAGGAAGTAATTGCGACCATAAATATTGAATCTCGGTAATTTATAATTCGCAACGGCCCATCAATTATGTGGAGTCGTTATTCTATTTTCACCTTTACATTATTAAACAACAATCCTGGAGCTGTGGGCGTGGGACTTTACACACGAGGGCGATAGGTCGCCGTTGTGTTCTCCGACGTGCAGGACAAATGATCTAATGCGAATACAGGAACTATTTGTATTATATGTACATATATATTCTTTTGTTGTATTTGTAGATAAATAAGGGGCGACAAAATATTTCTCTTATGTGAACTACGTTGAAATTAAGGAATATATTATAAAGGAAGATGCCTATTCTACCGAAACTTCGTTGTAACTAAATGACAACAGATCGTGTAAATATCTGAATAATAAGGATAACGTTGTATTTCTATCCTCACGTGATATTTCTTTTTGTAATTAGCTATCTATCTATAGCTTTTACTTGCGAAACTTCAGTCATTACATTGTCATACAACAAAATTAAAAATTTTTTAAAATCGTTGAATGTCGTTAATACTCTCCATATTAGAGAAAGTTAAAAACGGCAGTTTATAGCGTATGAAATGAACTGCCTTCTTAATATATTTGGTATAGAAAATCAGGACATTCTGACACAAAAAGAGGGTCAAGGCTTTTTATATTTATCCAAATGTCCACGGAAGCTGTTCTAGGAACATGTCAATTTCCTCGCAAAGTGTAGCAACACTGGTAAATAAATTTCATTAACATATACATCGCACAGATTCATGTATGAATGAAATTTATTTACCCAGAGAAATAATTAAAGAGGTCGATGAGTATATGTTATGCACATATGATCATTATCCCAGTGGGCCGAGTCTTTGGGCGTGGTCTAACGAGTACCACCCACTAGCGTGCCCTCCCCCACAACTGGTCCGCAATTAAGTATTTTCGGTTTAAATATATTTCATTATTTTTATCAGAAAATTTAATTTCATTTCTGCTCGTGATACGATTTGAAACATAACTAAAACATCTGTATACATAATAAGGTCGTTGATATCTTAAAAATGCTTGTACATTTAACTTCTTTAGACAATATTTATATGTAAGCAATAATATCGTATATAACTTTCATATCTAATCACTTTCATCGTAAATTTTTTCGTTGGTTACTTAATGATTGTAATTAAATAATGGATTAGTACTGACAATCGTAATTTTACTATTTAGATTCCTTAACCATTAACCCTATTCGATTAATAGCTAATAATATCGTGTAATAGCTTTTTAATGTAACTATTTATAATATAAAAGCAATGTTTAATTATTTTTCTGTATTGAGTACCTTATATCGTTGCAATAAGGTTTTATGTGGTACATGAAAGCGGCAGATGTTCTTGATCAAGAAGCTAATTTTAATATGCAAAATATAAACAGGTGTAATCTGTTATAATAGCATATGTACTATTTCCCTAAGGCCTTGAACTATCTACTATTCATTTAATAATTATTTAAAAATACGCGTATCCCAGAAATCAAAGTTTGGAACGAAGTATTACAAGGCAAGCGATCAAGGACTGCACAATGATATGAATGAAAATATTTTTTTTTACTACCTTTAACTCTACATGTAATGGAATAATTGTATCATTTATTTCTTTTTATTGAAATCACCGATCCTTCTATGCATTTTTTCAGGTGAGTGATCAGTATTGTATTATATACCATTTCTTTTGAACAAAACACCAAACAATAAAGTGCAAACGTAGTGTATATATATATCTATATATTGTTCCGGTTTGAAGGGAATTGCAAGCTAGTGAATTACTGACGTAACGAGACTTTAAAACGTTATGTCACAATGCGGCGAGCGCAATGTGCTGCCGTGTATACTATCTTCACCAGCCCCACGTTCTAATGGTCAAGCGTATCTTTTACCATCAGTTAACGCTTCGCTCGCCTCGTCGAACAAAAAAGTGATAGCAATGCTGTTTGGACTGTCTAAATGTGAGATGAGTATTTTGCACATACATTCTTCACCATATATGTTATAATACCATTTGTATTTAACAGAAATTGTTAGACACATTGTTAATATAAAACATGTATTATAATTTTCTCCAACAAAGAAAGGAAAACGATCTTGGATCTGGCTCTGTAAATATTTTCATGTGAATGAGAACTTATTCCGAGTGGCAAGTTCTATGGTGAATTACGCAATAATCATTGCCACTTACAGCAACCACGCTCGTGTGAGCGTTGCGGCGGCGCGTGCAGCGGCGGGGGACCGCGACGTGTGGTCCGGACCGACCACAGAGACTGCCACTTCACAATCAACGACTCTTCACACGTATTAAACTGCGCAAACAGCAGCTGCCATCTAACTTAAAACTTTCGTTTATTTAACTTAAACAGTTCTTATCAAAAATAACTTAAAAAATTGATGAGCATTAAACCAATAAAAATTAATTCCTAAAATATAGTACATATGTATAATTTACAATAAAATTAAGAAGACTGATATATTGTACATAAGGTAAACAAAATAAGTGTAAAAACAAATTTTCAAATTACCAAAGCCAAAGAAAATAGATTATATATGTGGTAGGGATAATAAATAAGAATATGTAAAGGATTTAGGACAAACTAACTTGTATAATGCAAGGAGTAGACGTGCATATTTAAACATATAAATAGAATTTAAGATATAAGAAAATGTGCTAACAAAGACCGTGATTTACGGTGTAAGGGAATGAGATGTACAATTTTAAAAAAAGATTCTGTTCATACAATACGAGTTAGCAGACTTCGTACATATTATTAAACGAAGATCTATAAGAATACATTTATAACCAGCGGCCAGAACTGCATTGCTACGAGTATAATTCGACTGTCAACAAATGAGAATCTGAATATAACGAACGAACACACTTTACCATCATCGTCACTTATCAGAGTGAAATTGGTTAAAAAATGTCAATAACCTATAAAATACTACTTGCTCTTCTGATACTGTCCTTTTTGTTACTTCTATCCAACTTACATATACACTAACTTTATGAAACTCAAGAACTTTATACTAAAGATACCATTTATTTTACACTGATACCAAAAAAAATTTAACATAATTAAATGATTTTTCAATTGGTTTTTCCTACAGACACTACAATTTATTTGTACAGATAAATGTATACTTACTTCAAAAAAGATCAGAACTGTTGAATCGAAATTCCTGAGACCGAGTAGAATCTATCTAATGTTTTAGGTTCTAGCTTAGGCTACATTTATGAAAAGTAACCTTTCAAACTTAAGTTTTTAGTTTAAAATAGTACTTAACTCATCATAAGCAGTAGCTCATCTATTACAACAATAATAATGTTACAATTCTATTTACCAGTTATAGGCGTTATATCCCTTTGTTTACGTTTAAAATGTTTAAAAACCGTACTAGGTTTTCTTGTTTTTATTTTAACAATGTACCGATAGTTGTACCGAGATTAATACATAATAAACGCTGGTATGAGAAACGCCGTTTCTCTCTGTGTCAATTTAGCGATATATCTTTATCGGATCTATACCGGTATTCAAATTTTGGCCAACTTCCAGTTGATCGCTCGGGATCGGAAGTGCATAAAAATATTTTTCATTTTGACGAGGAACACTTTTACTTCAATAAAGGTATCAAAAATATGCACTATAAAGGTACTTAGTGACTTTTGGTCCCATTTCCGGTTCACCGGTTATACCGGAAGTACATGTAAATAGTATTTTTTGTATAAGGAACATATTTGTATAAGAATAATGTTAAAAATATGCATGGTTTTGGTACTTAGTGATTTTCGATACCACTTCCGGTTGGCCGACCGGAATCGGATATGACTAAGAACTATCTCCGTACCCATTTCAAGACTAAAGCCAAGTTTTATTTTGATCCATTTCATCTCAAGATGACTGAAGTATTATTTATCACACAAACTAAATCGTGCTTCAAATAATAGATTTTTCACAGTTATTCTTTAACATGCGGCTGCTTGTACTAAAGAATGTTAAATTAATGAAACAAGAAAGCATTCAGTCTATGTTCACCAGAGTTTTTATTGTTTATATTCAATGGTGACCAAATCTCTTGTTCTTACACCAGTGGTTCGATCCCAACGGTTGTAAATTATTGTTGCGTCCTTATTGTAAAACGTTATTTATGACGGGTATTAAACGAGTTTTAAATATATTTTACCTTTAACGAATTTATCTGCTTTGTCACACCAGCTATGGATTTTTATTGCATTAGATTCTAATAAATTTTGTTATTGTTCTATCTCAAACTTTTGTATTTCTTTTTTGCCTATACCGAAGTAACAAATTAATTTAATTTTGCATGATAATAAATGATAATGAGGCCGTGGACGCCGGAACATCCAAGACTAGAATATTTCGTCACCTATATGTAGACAGTAACTGAGAAATATTGTTTCCAAAAACCCTTTGACTCCTACTCCTTCATGACGTAATTCGCCCGTCCCCCTTTCATTACCGGACGACAAGGCGCACGGCGAGACTCCATCCTTATGTTGTAAATATCCCCAGTTTACGCACTAAGAGGTTTGAC